>WNWK01043413.1:0-15512 GCA_009830355.1 Cherax destructor
CGGTTTTTCCTTAAAATTACACCCCCAAAAAAGGCATAGCCGGCTGAACCTTTTAAAAAACCCTCGCACATCTTTCTTTGGGGGGGGCTGAACTGGGGTTTTCTTTTTCGCCTACATTCCCTTAATATTATCGAAACCCCGATTTGGTGACCAGATATATTCGGGGGCCCCCCCTGCTATTTTTTCCAGCCTTAATCCCCCCATCACCAGGGATTGCTTTATCCCTTGGAGCATTTCGTTCCCCCGGTTGAAGCCTCTATGTAGAAGCGAACTTTTCCATCCTTGCCCGATCGTCATGATGCACATTGCACCCCGCAATTATGTTCCTCTCATGACCCCCACAATCCTTCCATGTATAGGATTGTTACAGATGTTGTAGACACTAGTTATTTGTTCGTCGCCCCTGTTTACTTCCTCCTTTCTCTTCTACATTGACTTTTGGGCCCCTTCGCTACCACCTTCATATGTTCATGTGACATCTCCCTTTTCCCCCCCTTGGGGAATTTCCCCTGCTGTCCGTGTCTGTTCTTTCCTCTACCTTGCGCGAAAGCCCAACTACCTACGGCGGTTTCTCTCTTTTTTCTAGACCACTTCCGTTCTCATTCGCATGCCATCGCAGGGGCCACCGATGGTTAAAAAGCCCACCCTGACGGTGGGGGGGGATTCGCAGCAGTTTTTTCCGGACAGTGTCGTGCGAGGGCATCTATTCCCTTGCCCCAGCATTTTTTTAAGCTGAATTGTATCCAAATTCTTGTGGCACTCATAAATTTATCTATGCCTGTGTACCATTTGCAGTCTTTTCCCAGACCCTTGGTGCTTTACAGGCTTTTCCGTAAAATTGATACACCTCACCCCCTATTTCCCTTCGTATCAACTTTGGTTATCCGTATCTCTAGCAAGCACAAAAAATATTTCTTTTTTGGGTCCCCGGGCATGTTGACGTACAGGGCAATGGGAAAAGGGGGAACACTCCTGCCCGGGCAACAGTAGTGACCTTCCCCGTTTCATATAAATTTTTCCATTCACGGACTATTTTTTCGGTCTTCTACCCACCCCCTTGCCCCCTTTGGGAACAACGCTGGTCTGACCCCCTTAAATAACAAACTTCATTCTATTAAACCAGTATAGGTTTTGGCCTTCTTCTTGTCACCAATGTTGAGGGTGGGGAAAACCCCCTCTCCCCTCCCATCGGGCCCCACTCTCCTTATTCAGGGTATCTCATGGAGAGGCTCCCTGTCCCCCTCTGTGAACATTTTCCCGGTTCCCAAAATCTGTTCGTCATATTCTGTTGGACTGCACTCTCTATCTACGGAGCAGAATTTACCTACAACATCTCTTCGCTCTACAACCCTTTCTTTACCTTCCCTTCTTGCTGATGGACCTCCTTTAATCCTGACTCTCATTGACTTTTTAAAAGAAACTGACTTACTACACAAACTCTGAAGATTATACCTCTAGCCCTCCCTCAGTCCCTTCTACCTCGATCTCTTGCTACCCCCCTATCCAAGCACTATCCACTGCATTTTCTACTTTATACCATACTAATCATTTCTCTCCCTCTTAAAAACCCTTTTTCCCCTGCATCCTGTCCTCCCCAGCCACACTGAAAAACCCCCTTGGGGTTTTTAGCGCTTTTTTTTTATTATATTAATAATCAAGTGGATACGGGCTGCAGTGTAATGTAGAAGAATGAACATAGAGCTGACGGTATGAAATCCCAGGGGTATAAGAAACATTTTCTTTAAAAGGGTTTTCCCCCCGGAAAAAAGGATCCGATGAATAAAAGGGAAATCATAGCCCGAAAAGGGACGGATAACAGCGGTTTGGGAATTTGGGGTCTTGCAAACAGAAACGGGAAAAAAAACTGGGAGAGCAAAACCTGAAGCTCACCCGGTTCCCCTGGGCCTCAGATATTCCACTGTAAATAAGCCATAATTTATGAAGAAAGATACAAGTCGAAGTTAAAAGGTAACTATGGACTAGGGTTAAAAAAGCCCAAATGTGGAGGCAGCAGAAAAAACCTGTAATCAAAAAGGGGGGGGCGCTGTGAAGGAAGGGGGGGTGTTGACGGAGAAGAGAAAGGAGGGGGGAACCGGATGGAGTGGTGTCCCTCAAGGCCCCAGTCTCTGCAATAAATCCTGCGATAGCTTCCAGGGTTCCGGAAGACAAAGATGCAGGATGTAAAGGAACATTAGAGATGGAAGGAGGAGGAGGGTGAGCAACAATCGGGGAGACTATAGACTGCACTAAAGTAAAGGGGCGGGGAGATGGAAGGAGACTGTTGAAGGGGTTTGGGGGAGAGGACAGGAGTGGAAGCGTACTGGGGGGGGACAGTCTAGGAAGAAACTTGGGGGGGAGACGGGGAGAAGATATTGAACGAGGAGGAGGATGAACCTCCCACACATTACAGAACAAAACAGGTGAAGAACCCGGCAATGGGGATTTTGCTGGACTTTTTTGAGAAGAGGGGGGGGGTGAGAATTAGGTGTTGGATGAGGGCGTAAAAAAACAAAATAGAACTGTGCGAGTGAGTAGATAAAGGGGAGTGAGGACAGTATGGGATGCCGGGTAGGGACCTCGGAGCCAAAACAACAAAAAATTTGAGACAAGGGGTGACGGGGGGTTGGGGCGACCACAGAAAAGCCGCGGGATTTGGGGAACCCAGAAGTGGGGGACTTTAGAAAACAAAGAATAGGAAATAGGGGAAATCTTCCTTAAAGGGGTTAGATGAGAACGGCCATAGCATATAAACCTTCCGCCTCTTTGAGAAAAGGGTTTCCCCTCATTTAGGTAAACCTGAAAAGGTGAGATTTGATAGATGCGCCTCATGACATTTAAAGGCAAGGGGGAGGTAGATTACAAGAAGGACTGGCATGGTCTCAGCCCCACAAAACGGGGTGCCCAAAAAATCCCAAGAGTTTTTTCACTGTTGCGGTGTGGGGTCACCTTTCGAACTTGTAAACAGTGACCTGCAATGTAGACCGGGGGGTGGATGTTCCCCGGCGGGCAAATGTTAAAAAAGCTATATTGCAAGGGGTAACGTCTTCCCCTTTTGGGCAGGGAGGACGAAAGTGTCAACGGAGGAAAGGGGGGGTCTTGGGCTCAAAAACTGCTCCAGAATGTCATCACCACAAAAGTCTGGAAATTCCGTTGGACAATGGTGTGGGGGAAAATGACAGTACCACAAGAATTTAGAGAATGATGTTTTTTCTAGTGATAGGAATAGTATCTATGGTCATAAAAAGAAAGATCCGGGGCTAGGCCAGCATTCTTGACCATGATGATGGAATGCCCTCTTGAGAACGTTTGGGAAAAGAGACATCTTTACCTATATGGCATGGAAGCTTTAAAAACTATGATAGGAAAAATGGTAGTTGGAGTAGTCGGTCTTAGAGTAAAAACTTTGTCCATTGATTAGTGTGAAACAAAATGTTTAAAAAAGTGTGTGACGGCTGGTCATTTCTGAGATGAATGGAAAAAGGAAGTGTCGAATCGTCATGTAAGGGTCTTGGTCTTTGGATTGGGACCGGGGGTGGTCCGGCGTGTGATGGGGAGCAATCCAAAGTCACTGTGAGGAGAAGCCAAATCAAAGGGTCAAAAAGAGCAAAATTTAAACATGTCAAAAAGGGGCCCGTCGAACCCCAGTACCTGAAGCAGGTGACGAAGGGACCGGGAAGAATTTCGATGGGGTTTTGGGGGGTGTCCGAAAAAAGTTGTCCATTAACGAGGTAGGGTCAGACCTGGGTTTCGGTATCCCGGAAGGGGGCCCCCGGGGTGGGAGGTTCACGGTTGGGTGTCCATGGTTGGGGGTTTCCTTTTTTTCTTTTTTTTTTAAAAAAAAAAAAAAAAAACAAAATAAAAAGAAAAAAAGAAAAAAGGGGGGAAAATGGGGAATAGATCCAGGAGGAATGAAGGGGGGTAAATTTTTCCCCTTTGCAAAGGGACCTCAACCTGCAAGTAGTGCAGATGCTGCATGGGACCCCTGCCATCCCCCCCCCTTTTATGCCAATAAACCAGCAATCCCGGATAGCAGCCTCACATCCACTGAGCCACCTCGGCGGACAAAAGGGGAGGGGGGAGGATACCTGCCAAAAAGCCACCTCTTTCGGCCACCACCCCCGGAATCCCAAAGGGGGCCTCAGAATACACCCGTCCGAAAGATACCCAAAACCACACCCGGGGGACCCGAGAGGGTTGGGGCATCCCAGGCGATCCCGATTCCCGGCAAAAATACACCACCTCCCAAAAACCTCAACGGTGGGGTGGACCATGGGACCCTTCCCCCACCTAGGAACCCGGGAAAGCCCCCGGAGAGAAGCTCACAGGGTAAAAATGGGAAGGGAATAAGGGAAAAAATGAGGAGGGGGGAGGAAAAGGGGGAAGGGGGGGGATGGGGAAGATGGGAAAGAGGAGGGGGGGATTGGGGGGGGTAATTAAAGGGTTAAATCTGAGGAAAAAAGGCCAAGGGTCCAATTCCTCAGACCGATAACCTCTTTTCCAGACAAGGAGCCCCCCTTAAAAAAGGAAGAAGTGATACAATGGAACCCCCCGAAAGGGTTAAACAAAAGAGCACCCTTTGCATAGTGCCACTAATTTGGGACTATTTCCCCTTTTTTTAAGTTTTTTTATCCACCCGGGAATTTTTTCCCGGTCATTGTGCTCTTTGCACGAAAAGGGAAAATTGACATTACTACTTTCCCCGGTCTTTCCCTGTTCCTTCCATTCAATTTGGTAATCAATTCTTTGCATTTTGAATACATTATCCCTTTTTCTTTATTCTGTCCATACCCTAGCTATCAGGAAGAATTCACGGGGAAAACAATCATTTAAAATATGTATAAATTTTTAGCAATATTTTTAAATAACCCAAATAAAGCGCTAAACCAACAAGGGTCCCCAATCTTTGGGGCAGAAAAAATTATTGGGGGCTATAAACAGCTAGGTGGAGAGGGGATCAAAGGTGAGGGAAAAAAGGGTTGGAAGGTATGCAAAGGGAGCTATGTGTAAAAAGTTCGTACAGAAAAGCAGTTGCTGACAAAAATTTAAAAAAAGTGATTGTAAGTCAAAGGCAGGACTGTCTGCAAGGGGGGAAGAAAAGGGTAAGAGCAGTAGGGCTGTGGCGTCATTGGAGGTAAATCCTGCAAACCCCAATCCACAAAAAGGGAAAAAACTGAAAAAGGGACCCCACAAACCTCACAAGAGGGAAAAGGGTTTGGTTAAAAAGAGATACCCATGAATAAAGCAGGTATGGCCAATGCGGAGACGGAGAGCACAGTTTTCAAGTACAACAACGATGGGAAAAAGATGGCCACAAACCTAAAAAATAGTTTAATGAAGGGGCAATTTTTATGGTGCATTTTGACCACCGTTGCCAACCACCGCAAAGACAGGCAGACATATTTAAAAAATCCCTGAATGGAATACAGTGGACCGACCGGGGAAAATTTTTCCCTTAAGGGAAAAAAATTTAAAATTTGATTAGTCCCTTTCAGACCCCCCAAAAAAAAACACATACAAAAACACTTTTCAATATTAAACCCCCATAATTTTCGATTTCCAGGGGACCGAAAAATTGGGGTCCACTGTACCTCTATAGGAAACCGGAAGATTGTTTCTACTGACCGCGCAGCAACAGCCCCTTTCCTGCCCTGCACATCAACGTGTCCAGGGACCCAACGAAAAGATGTCTTTTTTTTTTGGCCCCCACAGGTCAACCATAGTTGAATATGAAGGACCAATGAATGAGGGAATCAAATTGCTTAAGGGCGAAAGCACTGGGGGAATCTGAAATGATCACAAACGCAAGAAGACATATGTAATACGGAGAAGCCTATGAGGATGGCATACAACTCGGCGGAAAAATATGGAGTTAACAAAACCTTGGACAACATCGTCGGGAACCCCCCGCGAACCAAACACCATCCTTTAAACAGTGACGGAATGAGCATGTGACCGGAAGTGTCAAAAGCGAGAAGCAGGTGTAGGCAGGGGGCTTTGGCGCATGGCAGTAGGGAGAACAGACAGAACCGTCAAAACCCCCCAAAGGGGGAAAAGGAAAAGGCAAGCTAAATGAATGTAAAAGGGGAGGAAACAGAAGAAGCCCCGGGTCCGAAAAATAATGGGCTTCTACTGTCCTGAGACCAACTATACATAGAAGAAACACAAAGAACATGAGAGGGGACAAAGTAATGAAGGCAATGAGCATCAGGACGATCAGCTAAGAAAGGAAATTCGCTTCAGCATAGGGCTTTCAACAGGAGGATGACGAAAAGGGACCAAGGGATAAATGTAGACCCTGATGAAGGGGGTCTTAGAAAGACTTGTGAAGCCCAGAATAGACTTGGTCGCCATAATCCAGCTTGGACAAGACTGGGGGTGGAATGCAAACAGGGGGAGAGCCCCGGCGATTTGCTCCCCATGAATGATGCGGGGGAAAATTTTTAAAAGAAGACCCAGCTGACAATGGCAAGCTGCCTTCAAAAAAAGAAATGTGGGTTTCCATGTCAACCGGCGATAAAAGGGCCCAAAAAGAAACTTGACCGTATAAATTCGGGAATACATGAGCCATGAAAATCAATGGAATATCTGGAACAAAAAGGGACGTCTAGTAAAAGGTAATGAAAGGGGTTTTTCATACTAGAAAATTTAAATCCATGAGAAGGGGCCCTAATAAAAATTTCCGGCCAAAAAAAATTTGGAAGGAGGGCCGCTCCAGGTGACGGGCGCCTGTGTACTCATAAAATATCCAAAAAAGTGGACCAAATATGCAATGGAAAAGGAGCGGGGTAGGTCATTTATAGCCAAGAGAAAAAGGGTAGTGCAAAGGACTCAACCTTGTGGGACTCCCTCCCCTGAACAATCTGCAGAAAGTGAGGTGCCAACATGGGCACAAAAATGTCTATCAGAAAAGGGAAAGCAAAAAGGAAGGTTGGTAGATTACAGCGGAGGCCAAAAGGGGGGGCCCGGCTAAAATTTATAACCCAAGTGGTGTCAAAAAGATAATTATCATAATAAAAAAAGTGCAAAACCGAAAAGGGGTCATACAGCACTGCAGTAGTGCGGGGTTTTAAATCTCCCTAGTTGGAGGGATCAAAGGTGAGGAAAAAAAGGGGGGAGGGAAAAGGCCCTCTGGGGTCTGTGTCAAAGTTTGTATAGAAAAGGCTTTGCCTAAAAAAAACCCAAAAAAGTCTTGGAAGTCAAGGGTGGGATTGTCTGCAAGTAGAAGATAAAAGTAAGAGTGGCGGGGTTTGGGGGGAAAAATCCTGCGGGGCCTCGCTGGAAAATCGGGAAATTGACAAGGAAGTGAAAAACCCGAAAAAAGGGACCTAACAAGCCTCACAAAGAGGAACAGGGCATCTGTCCATGAGATACCCATGGGTAAGGCGTGTATGACTAATGGGGAAACCCAGAAAAGGCACAATCCCCCGGAGAACGGCAACCGTGGTAGGAAGTTTAAACAAACCTAAAAGCAGTTTAATGGGGGGCAATTTTTTGAAACATGCCCACCCACCTTTGGGTTGCCAATCTGCAGAGATGACTGGAAAATAGTTTGTAGGGGAATCCCCTATAAGAAACCAGATCAGGGCACCTGACACCGGGCAGCATCCCCCCTGCTCATTCCCCCTGCGCCCGGCGTGACCGGGCCCCAGAAAAAATGACTTTTTATTCTTGCTAGCTTGGGCGAAACCATTGTTGAATACAGAGGACTAATGGCTGGGTCATCGAATTGTTTAATGGCTTTTAAAGCACTAAGGGGAAACCCAAAAAGATCCCCGAACGTTGAAGGAGATATAAAATGGACCCCGAGTTATAGGGATAATTCATTCCAAAAAGGGTTTCTCAATTGCCATTACCGAATGGGTTTCCCCCCCTTAAGGAATAATGTCAAGTAGGTTAGTTTTCTTTTCAGATCCCCAAAAATACACTTACAAAAACACTTACATAGTGTACGATTTCCGAGGGGCTCGTAACTCGGGGGGCCCCCTTTTACCTTTTATATGTAATATGAAGAAACGCTATAAGGATGGCATACAACTCAGCAGTATGATTATTATAATCAAAAAAATGCTAAACCACAAGGGGCATACGGGAAAAAAATAATGTCAAAGACCTGGGAGTGATCATGTCAGAGGATCTCACCTTCAAAGGCCCTTTAAAAAAAAATTGTCTTCTAAAAAAAGAAGGAGGATAATAGAACCCCCAAAAACCGGGGTCCAAGCCCTGTTGACACTTTTCCCCAAACCTTGTTCTATCTAGGGTGGAATATTGCTGCCCGACCGGCCCCTTTCAAGGCGGGTGAAAAACTGACCTTGAAAATGTGCAGAGAAACCTTTACCCCCCATAAGTGTGATAAACCACCTCAACTACGGAGCAAGAAATTCCTCCTTACTCTCTAGAAAAGCAGGCGGGAGAATACATTTTATACCATGGGGGAAAAATTTTCGAGGGGCTTAGTTTCCAAACTTGCACACAAAAATCCTCCCCCCCGAAAACAAAAAAAAAAAAACCAGGCGTGTAACATCCCCCCCAAAGAAAGCAGGGGGGCCACTAGCACGTTAAGGGCCAACACAATAAGTGTCAGGGGCCCCAAATTGTTCAACTGCCTCCCCGCATACATCAGGGGGGTTACCAACAAACCCCGACTGTCTTCAAGCAGGCACTGGACAGGCCCTTTAAAATCGGTACCTGACCAGCCGGGCTGTGGTTAAAACTTGGACTGCGTGCGGCCAGCAGTAACAGCCTGGTTGATCAGGCTCTGGGCCAACAGGAGGCCTGGTCACGGACCGGGCCCGGGGCGTTGACCCCTGGTTTTCTCCGGGGTAGTAAGGGGGAGAGGGAAGTTTATTAGGTTATGGGTGCGGCAGGGCAGTGGATAGTGCAGGGATAGGGGGGTAGCAAGATAGTAAATTTAAAAAGGGTTGAAAATTGAAAGGGGGAATCTTCTTTTTGGTGTGGAAAGGCTTTTCGTAAAAAGGTCAAGGGAGGGTCCAGGATTAAGGGGGGCCCACCCAACAAAAAGGGGAAAGGTAAAGAAAGGGCAGCAAGGGGAAAAAAGGGGCGTTGGAAAAAAAATTCTACGTGTTTTCGTTATCGGGTTTTTGCAGCCCAACGAATATCAAACAGATACTGGAACCTGACAATGCTCACAGAGAGGGGACGGAGTCTCCATGAGATACCCATGAAAAAGGGCGAGTGTGGCCGATCGAAGACGGGAGAGTGTAGTCATTAGTGACAAAAAAAAAGGGCCCCGAACCCTATATTTTCGGTTTTAATGGGAATGAAGTTTTTTTAGCAGGTCAGACCAGCGTTGTTGCAAACATGGAGTAAAAGGTGGGTAGCAATGACAGAAAAATAGCCCATAAATGGAACCCCTCTATATGAAACTGGTAGGTCATGTACTGCTGACCCCCAAGCAGTTCTGCCTGTTCTTTCCCCTTAAAAACCCCCTTGACAAGGGGGCCAAACAAAAAAAATATCTTTGTGTTTGCTAGAGATACGGCGCAACCACATTTGGGTTTTCAAAAAAACGGGGGGTGAGGTGTATCAAATTTTCGGAAAACCTGTAAAGCACTAAGGGAGTCTAAAAAGAAAAAATGGTGACACAACATAGATGCAATACGGATAAGTGCCACAAGAATGGCATAAAATTCAGCCGTAAATATGCTAGCAAAGGTAATAGATGCCCTCCCCCGTTTCCCGGAAACACCTGCGAATCCGATCCCGTCGGGTGTCTGAACCATCGGTATACACCGGGTGGGGAAAGGGAAGGGGTCTAAAAAAAAAGAGCGAGAAGCCGCCGTAGGTAGTTGGGTTTTCGCGAAAGCAAAAGGAAAGAACAAAACACAGACAGCAGGAATTTCCCCAAAGGGGTGGGGAAAGGGAGATGCCACATGAACATAAAAAGGGGTGGTAGCTAAAGGGGAAAAAGGCGAATGAAAAACAAACAGGGTCGGAAAAAAAAGGGGTCCCAAATCTTGATAACCCTACACATGGAAGGTTGGGAGGTCATGAGGAAAATTAACAGCGAAGGCAATGTGCACCCAGGATGATCGGAAAAGGAAGGAATGTTCCTTCTACATAGAGACTCTCAACCGGGGATAAAAAAAAATGCACCAAGGCATAAACCCAATCAGTTGTTGATGTATGGGT
This sequence comes from Cherax destructor, assembly GCA_009830355.1. Taxonomy (NCBI): domain Eukaryota; kingdom Metazoa; phylum Arthropoda; class Malacostraca; order Decapoda; family Parastacidae; genus Cherax; species Cherax destructor. Next base: position 10,150 of record WNWK01043413.1, read on the forward strand.
TTAAAGGGTTTGGGAAAAGGTAGCAGGGGGGGGCTGCCAAATATATCTGCTCACCATAATCAGTTTTGAAAAAATTAGAGCTGAGTGCAGGTGAAGGGGGTTCCCCGATCACCCCCCATGAAAGATGTGAAAGGGGTTTTTTAAGAAGGTTCAGCCTGGTGTGACAAGTTGCCTTCAGAAAAAGGTAATATGAGTTTACAGGACAATGGATGGGGGTGAACAGGAGGCTGAAAACCTGACCGTATCACACGTTCTGGGATACGTGACCCATATAGGTACAACGGATGATCAGGGGCCACTGAATGTCTAATAAACATAATTTGATGAGTTTTGCCACAAAAAAATTTTAAAACCCCGTGAGTGGTGGCCCAATCAAAAACCCGGTTGATTGCATGCTGGAAAAACTGCAATGAGGTGACAGTCAGCCCCCCCTTTTAAAAACAAGTCATCAACAAAAAGGGGATGACCAAATATTGGATGGGAGAACAGATCCCAGATTTTTTTAAAACCCAAAGGAAAAAGAGTGTTGTGCTCAGAACACACCCCTGGGGACACCTTCAGCTTGGAGAAACCCCGAAAAGCTCTTTCCTCCCGGACAAAAAATGTCTTTCAGTTAAGAAGGACTTAAAAAAAAAAATGGTAGATTGCCATGGAGGCCTAAGGAGTGGTCCTGGGAAAAGATATTATACCCCCAAGGGTTGTGTCATGGCCTTCTCAAGATAAAAAAAGATGGTGATAACTGAGTGGTTATTAGCAAAGGCATTACGAATATACGTATCCAAGCACAGAAAAGGGGCCCAATGGCAGAACAGCCCTTCAAAAGACATATTGACTAGTGGGGGAAAACTACTGTGAGTCTCTAAATACCACATCAAACGTCTATTAACTAGATGTTCCATCACCTTCAAACTGCACTGGTATGACGATGGGACGGTATGGGAGGTACCCGGGTCCTGAATTCCCGGGTTTTTGCAAAAGGGAGAACAATAGCAGACTTCCACAGTTGGGAATAACTTCTTGGACCATATAAGATTAAACAGTCGTAAGAGGACAGAAAAAAACAGACTGATGAAATGTTTTGTAGCATACAAATATGTATGGCGTCTGGGCCCAGCTCCAATAATCAGCAAGCAGAGAGTGTTGCCTCCAGTTCTTGAAGGGAAAAAAGGAAATTATAAGATTCTTCTCTGAAAAGAAAAAATCTAAAAACTTTTTTTCGCTGGGAGATTTAAAAAAGAAAGGAACGAGGGCATAGATGGGCCCCTGAGAAATATGGCCCAGATGATTCCAATTTCTTTTTGGAAACTGCAAGGGGTGTGCTATATAAACACCAGAAACCCGAAGAACAGGACCCCGGGTGGGGGGGGGAATTTACCACTCAGTTTCTGTACCTTTTTCCAGACTGCACTCATCGAGGAAGCCGAAGTGATGGTAAAACGTAACCCTGCCAGCATGTCGTTTAGCATCCCAGGATGACTGTGAGAAATTCTCTCCTCTGCTTAAAATAAAAGTCTTTTGTGGACCTGTTGTCCGGTACCTGCCCTACGCAGTCCCGTTTCAAAGGGTACCGCCCAAGGAAAAGCGGGGAGACCACCAAGGCATGCACTTCTGAGAATGCTTGCCCGGGGTTTTGGTATAGAATGTGAAGCTGCGGTTAAAACGGAGGTTGAAAGAGGGGTAAAAACCCCATCAATGGAGGGGAGGAAGGGGACTCATGAAAAGCAGTAAGATGCGCATAAAGGTCCCAATTTCCCCAGTCAAAATTGCCCCATAGGCTGATGAGGGGGAATTTGAAGTGGGGAAAAGATTGGAAAATGATCGCTGTCATGTAAGTCCCCGGGGGGGACAGACCAGGTGAATCGAGGACAGTTGAGGGGAAAAGCAGATGGAGAGATTGATGGAAGGAAAACGAATGAGTTCAAGGATCAAAATGGGTGGGGGGAACCCATATTTAAAACATGGAGGGAAAAGCAAAAAAAAACCTCCAACTGAATGCCGTAGGGTCATTTGGGTTCCCCCCGAGAAAATAGTGGGGGTTTAAAAACCCAAAAATAACAGAAGGGGTTTGAGTAAAAGGGAAAAAACCAAAAAACAACATCTGGGATAGACAATGCCCGGGAAAGGGAAAAAGATACAAAAAACAAAAGTGGATACCAAATTCAAATGGATATGGGCTGCAGTGTAATGCAGAGAAGTATGAACAAAAAGCTGATGGTATGAAATACCAGTACGTATAAGAAGAGCACTTTTAATAAAGGTTCCATCAGAAAAAAAAATCTGATGAATATAATAAATCATAGCAAAATGATGGATAACAACGGAATTTTAATTTGGGTTCTTTTTAAAAAACACCAACAGGGGGAAAAATGGGGGGAGCAACACCTGAAGCTCACCCCAAAATTACCCCGAGGCATGATATTCCCTGTAAATAAGCCATATTTACACCCCAAAAAAAGAAAGCCAAGGTAAAGGGATGTGCGGACTAGTAGGGCTAGAAAAGTCCCCGGGGTGGAGTCAGCGGAAGACTTGTAAGCAGCGTGAGACACACAACTGTGCGAGGGGAAATAGAGGAAAAGAGGGAAGGGGAACAAAAATGGGGTGCCGAGGGAGGGACCTGGGGAGGGCATCAAAAAATTGAAAACAGGGGGGACTGAGGATGGGGTGACCACAAAAGGAAGCTGCAGGAGTTGGGACCCCAAAGTAGGGGGGTGTTTAGCAATGTGAGGGAAAAGGAAATATGGGGAAATCTCCCTTGAAGGCATAGATGAGAGACAAACCATAGCATATGGGAAACCTTCCCACCTCTTTGAGACAACAGATTTCACGCTTATTTAAATAAACTTTACAACGGCAAGAGTAAGATGGGTGCACCTCCCACAATTCAGGTAAGAAGGAGGTAGACTTGAGAAGGATTGGCATGGTCGTTGGCACCCGGGGGGGCATTCAGCTATGGGTTTTCAATTTTCATGAAAAAAGCCCGGGAGTTTCCCCTGTTTTTGGTGTTAGGATCACCTTTTGAACTTGTAAACAGTGTTCTCAATGTAGACCAAGGGCGGAAGTTCATAGTAGTCAAATGTTAAGCGAGCAATATTGCAAGGATATCATCTTTTTCCGACGGGCAGGGGGGGACAAAAGTGTCAACTTTGAGGATAGGGGGGTCTTGGGCTCAAAAACCCGCTCCAGAATGTCACCACCACATGTCTGGAAATTCTGTTGAATAATGGTATGGGGTAGAATGACGTCCACTAAAAAATTGAAGAATGTTTTCAATAGTGACAGGAATAACATCTATAGTCATAAGGGAAAAGATCATGAGCTTGACTAGCATTCTGAATTGTGATGATGCGTGTGCCGCTCTTGAGAGTGTGAAAGGGGAAAATCTTTACCCCATGGTGTAGGAACGCCTTACCAATACTATGATCGGAAAGATAGGCAGTAGAAGTCGGTCTCAGGTAAAAAAATTAGTCCATTGTGTAGTGTGGGCCCAAAACTTTAAGGGAGTGCGGTGAGTTTTCTGACTGAATCCCGAATGGCGACCCAAAATATCATTGTAAAATTCTTAGGGCGTTTAGATGTGGGGCCGGAGTTGGTTTGACGTGGGACAGGCGAAAAAAAACCCGAAAATTGCCGCACTGTAGAGGGGGGAAGCCGGAAAACATAGTCAAAAAAAAGAGTGGGGGGTTTAGGCGTATCAAAGGGGGCCCTCGGCCCCCTTTAAGCAGGTGACGAACCGGGGACCAGCAAGAGGCCCCCGGGTGGAAGTGTCCAAAAATGGTCCCAAAAGCGAGGCCCGGGTCAGAACAGGGTGCAGCATCAGGAAGGGGCCCCGGGGGAGTAGGTTCACGGAGTGGGGCGTCCATGGTTAAGGGTTTCTTCTTTCTTTTTGTTTTAAAAAAAAAAAAATAAAAAAAAACGTGGAGGAATAGCTCCTAAGAGGAATGAAAGGGCGTGAATCCCCCCGTGCCCCCAAAGGGCCTCCCGCACCCAAAATAGTGCAGATGCGGCATGGAACCCCCTGCCATACCCTACCCTTCATGCCAGTAAACCAGCAATATGGGATAGCAACCTCCCACATCCACCAAGCCACCCTCGGTGGACAAAGGGGCCGGTCACCCCCAACAAAGCATATCTCCTTTGACCACCACCACTGGGGAAACAAAGGGGGCCTCCCGGGTCATCTGTTTTTAAAGGGGCACCCAAACCCCCCCCCGGGAGACCGGGGGGAGGATTGGGGCATCCCCAGGCGATCCCGATTCCCGGCAAACTACCCCCACTAAGAACCTCAACGGAATGGAATGGACCACAGTACCCCTCCCCCCACTAGGGAACCCGAATGCCTGTGGAGAGAATCCCAAAAGGGTGAAAATGGGAAAAAGGGAAAAAAGGGGAAAGGGGGAGGGGGGAAAGGGAAAAAAGGGGGGATGGGGAAGATGGGATAGGGGGAAGGGGTTGGGGGGGAATTAGGTTGGTCTGTGGAAGAAGACCAAAAAAGGTCCAATTCCTCAGACCAATAGCCTTTTTTCGCGACAAGTTGACCCCCTTAAAAAGGGAAATCAGCAGTAAAGCACTAGCTGAGTCCCAAAAAGTGGGCCCCGAACAACAATCAGGAATTTCTGCCATGAACCGAACACCAAACAGAAGATTTAGAATCATCTGTATACACAGCAATGGCATGAGCATGTGACCGTGCTCTAGAAGAAGGGAGTGGTAGCAGGCGTAGGTAAAAAACTTTGGGGGCACGGGAGCGTGGGGCAGACATGAATTTTAAACTTCCCAAGGGGAAGGGGAAAAGGCAGATGCTAAAATACAAGGGGGGAACTGGAAGGGAGCCCGGGGTGAGTGAAGGGGAAGAGAAAACGGTTGGAGTAGGCAGGGGCGTCGAACAAACAGTGGGTTCCTACTAATGTCTGAGACTTTAAACCCATACGTGGAAGAAACATGAAGATCATGAGTGCAGACAAAATAATGAAGACAATAGGGATCTTGACGATCAGCCAGGAAGAAACATTAAAATAAGATAAGATTTCATTCGGATTTTTTTTCCGGGGTTGCCCCCAAGATAACCCAAAAAATGCAGTGCGTAATTTGAGGACTGTCTGTCTAAAAATTTTTGCCAACACCATTTGGGGTTCCCCCGGTTTCCCCATCCAAGTACTAACCAAACCCAACGTTGCTTAAATTCCGATCGGACGAACGGTGCGTTCAACGTGGTATAGCCCCTTTTCCCAAAATCAAAAAAAACTTCTTGGGGTAGGGGATTGTTAGCAAAAACATCTCACACATACCTATCTAAGTGGGGAAAGGGGTCGAAATTAGGCGGCCCTTGCAAAAGCCATATTGGTGAGAAGAACTTTGTGAGTCTC
>WNWK01043414.1:0-15512 GCA_009830355.1 Cherax destructor
TGTTTCACTGTAAACACTTGGCTCACACCCCCTACCTTTCCTAAAGCCCCTTGTTCATCTGCTATCCTGCTTTCTGTTTTACTCTTAATTCTTTCAATAATAACTCTACCATACACTTTACCAGGTACACTCAACAGACTTATTCCCCTATAATTTTGCACTCTCTTTTGTCCCCTTTGCCTTTATACAAAGGAACAATACACGCTCTCTGCCAATCCCTAGGTACCTTACCCTCTTCCATACATTTATTAAATAATAGCACCAACCACTCCAAAATTATATCCCCACCTGCTTTTAACATTTCTATCTTTATCCCATCAATCCCAGCTGCCTTACCCCTTTCATTCTACCCACTGCCTCACGAACTTCCCCTACACCCACAACTGGCTCTTCCACACTCCTACAAGATGTTATTCCTCCTTGCCCTACACACGAAATCACAGCTTCCTGTCTTCATCAACATTTAACAAATCCTCAAAATATTCTCTCCATCTTCCCGATACCTCTAACTCTCATTTAATAACTCTCCTCTCCTATTTTTAACTGTCAAATCCATTTGTTCTCTAGGCTTCCTCAACTTATTAATCTCATTCCAAAACTTTTTCTTATTTTCAACAAAATTTGCTGATAACATCTCACCCACTTCTCATCTGCTCTCTTTTACATTGCTTCACCACTCTTTTAACCTCTCTTTTTCTCTCCATATACTCTTCCCTCCTTGCATCACTTCTACTTTGTAAAAACCTCTCATATGCTAACTTTTTCTCCCTTACTACTCTCTTTACATCATCATTCCACCAATCGCTCCTCTTCCCTCCCGCACCCACTCGCCTGTAACCACAAACTTCTGCTGAACACTCTAACACTACATTTTTAAATCTACCCCATACATTTTCGACCCCATTGCCTACACTCTCACTAGCCCATCTATCCTCCAATAGTTGTTTATATCTTACCCTAACTGCCTCCTCTTTTAGTTTATAAACCTTCACCTCTCTTTTACTTACTGATTCTATTTTCCTTGTATCCCATCTACCTTTTACTCCCACTGTAGCTATAACTAAAAAGTGATCTGATATATCTGTAGCCCCTCTATTTTACACACAATAATCAAGGCCCAAAAACAATGAATTGTTAATAAATGTTTTGTATAAACTCCTGGGGTGATGTTCACTCAAGCGTAAACAATGCTAGACTGCGTGACAATGTCGGGGGTGGGGGCCTACTGCCTTTGTATGTCGCGCACTGGTGGACAGGTCCCATACGGTCGGCGAAAACTAAAACAATCGGCGAAAACTAAGACAAATTTTCCCTGAAAAAAGTCGGCGAAAACCAAAATCGGCGAAAACTGGGACAAGCGAAAACCAAGGGATGACTGTACAGTGGTACCTCGGTTAACGATATTTTTTCATTCCAGAATGCTGTTCAAGTGCCATTACCAAACGAATTTATCCCCATTAGGAATAATGTAAAATAGACTAGTCGTTTTAGACCCCCCAAAAATACACTTACAAAAGCATTTAAAAAAATAAACTTACATAAAAGGGTGAGTTTGGGGACCATCATTAACCGAGGTACCACTGTATTAGTAACTAATTTTCATATTAGCATATATAATTGCAATAGCAATTACATATGCAGATGGAATAGTATATTTTTTCCTAAAAGTAATGACACTAAAAATGTAAAATTCGATGGAAAACAAAGAATTATACAGGTGTGAAATTGGTCAGGGAGCACTTTACACAACTGTACTTTTGCCCAATTTTACCATTCAAATTGGAAGACATACTAACGATATATCTAGTATGCCTTCTGTTCTATTGATGGAACACAAGAAATTGTCTATTCGACTATCAGAACTACCCTACAAAGTGCCCTAAGTCAACAATCTGGCCAAATTTACATAAAATCCAAAAATTCTTCTTTAAAAAGTCCAAAATAAAAAATGTAGGTATTCCAGCCATTAATGTAAGCTTTCCTCTGTTCACTAACCACATCCCCAGCCCTCTCCTATATAACATTGCCCTCCATTTTGAATTTCATACACCACAAATAATTGAAGTTTTACCCTATTTCTTGGCTAATAAAATACAACCAAGAATGAAGGGGCATAGCAGATGGTGCAAAATACCAGTGAAAAACAGGGACGTAGTACAGTCAACCATCCGTTTTCGTGTATCTCTGTTTTCGTTTTCGGTGATTACCTCCGTTTTCGTTCTTGGTACGGAACCTGTCCACCAGTGTCCCGCACATACAAAGCCCGCCTCCCACGCACATTCTCAGGCAGTGTAGCATTGTTTCTGGTTGAGTGAACATTATCCTGCGAGTTCATACAAAACATTTCTTAACAATCCATTGTTTTTAGCCCTTGATTATTGTGTGTGACTGCTAAATAAGCCACCATGGGCCCAAAGAAAGCTCCTAGTGTCAGTCTTTTGGTAAAGAAAGTGAGGAACACAATAGAATTAAAGAAAGAAATCGTAGCAAAGTATCAAAGTGAAGTCGATAAAGGCTATAGCACCAGTCAGCAATAAAGTGTAGCATTAACAGTGTAGCAAGTAAGTTAAGCCATTAATCGATAGAAAAATGACGACACGAAACTTAACTCCTCCATTGTTTGTTTGAAGAATATAGGGACACTGAGACAAGAGCTGCCCAATGCCAACATCTCCTCCAAGATAAGTGTAAATATTTCTTATTTATAAATTATGTACATTGTGTGAATAGAGCTGGTGGCGGCCTGCTGCTGTGCCGACCACCACCAGCAGTATATGTACGGCTTATGGTCAGTGGCCCTTAAACCCAACAACAATAACAACACTACCGCCAGTTCTCTCATACATAATGACATTTTATTCATTCTAGAGTATATATTATCATGTATCTATGTTATTAATATTGTTTATTATGTCATATTAAATGAATTGTGATAGATAAATAAGCCGTAGAGCTGATATTAGTGTTAAATTGAAGCATTTTGTCCTGCCTCCCAACAATAAACTCGCCTTCCTCTCTCCTCTCCATCTTCCATACACCAACAAGAGTCGCCAATAAAGGTAAGTGTGATGTTAAATGTTCATTTATACATGTTATTAGTGCTTTATATTTATTTGTCATTCTTTTCTGTATACAAATCTATATTTAATCTCTAAAAACTTATTTTTTTGTTAATACTCCTGGGTGTCTGAAACGGATTAATTGAATTTACATTATTTCTTACGGGGAAAATGGCTTCAATTTTCGTTGATTTCAGTTTTAGTCGATCCCTCTGGAACGGATTAATTAAGAACGAAAATGGAGGGTTGACTGTAATAGTTTTTTTTTTCAATACGTCGGCTGTCTCCCATCGAGGCAGGATGACCCAAAAAAGAAACATTTTCACCATCATTCAACACTTTTACTTTTGCCATCATTTACATAATATCACTGTCTTTGCAGAGGCACCTGAATATGACAGTTTAGATGTCACTCCAAACAGCCAATATCCAAAACCCCTTTTTTAAAGTGCAGGCACTGTACTTCCCACCTCCAGGACTCAAGTCCAGCTCACACTCCAACAGCTCGTCAGGTCCCAAAAACCATTCGTCTTCATCCACTCCTATTTAACATGCTCACACATGCCTGCTGCATATCCAGGTGTCATGCACACAAAACCTCTTTTACCCCCCTACCTCCATCCTTTCCTAGGATGACCCCTACCCCTCTACTACAGATTTATACACCCTCCAAGTAAACCTATTTTGCTCCATCCTCTCTAAATGACCAAACCACCTCAATAACCTCTCTTCAGCTCTTTGAATACTTTTAGTAACTCCACACCTCCTAATTTCCACACTACGAATTCTCTGAATAATATTTACACCACACATTGCCCTTAGACACGACATCTCCACAGCCTTCAGCCTCTTTCTCGCTGCAGCATTCACAACCCATGCTTCACACCCACATAAGTGTTATACTGACATAATTCAAGCATAAAGATGCAAGGTTCTCCCACCTACGATGCAAACTCTCTACCTTTTTAATGGCGACTAATCTATTATACAGTGGAACCCCGGTTAACGAAAACCCCGGAAATCGTGCAATTATGTAAGTATAATATTGTAAGTGCTTGTGGAAGTGTATTTTTGGGGGTCTGAAATAGACTAACCTAAATGACATTTTTTCTTAAGGAAGTAAATTCATTCGGTAATGGCACTTGAGCAGGCTTCTGCAATGAATTTTTTTCGTTAACCGGGGTTCCACTGTACTTGCTTTCATTTAAATTTTACTCTTGCACTAACCCCTACCCACACACCCCTTACCCTCTCATTCACTTCTAGCTTTCACACATCCCTCTGCAGCGTGCATAACCCTTATGGGTTTGGCACATTTTTTTTTTAACACATCAGCTGTTTCCCACCAAGGCAGGATGACCCAAAAAGAAAGAAAAACCCCAAAAGAAAAACTTCATCATCATTCAACACTTTCACCATCACTCATACATAATCACTCTCTTTGCAGAGGTGCTCAGATATGACAGTTTAGATGTCCCTCCAAACTGCTAATATCCCAAACCCCTCCTTTAAAGTGCAGGCATTGTACTTCCCACTTCCAGGACTCAAGTCCGGCTAATTATAATTACAGTGGTACCCCGGTTTACGATGGTCTCCAAACTCGCCCTTTTATGTAAGTTTATTTTTTTAAATGCCTTTGTAAGCGTATTTTTGGGGGTCTAAAAGGACTAGTCTATTTTACATTATTCCTTATGGGGATAAATTCGTTTGGTAATGGCACTTGAACAGCATTCTGGAACGAAAAAATATCGTTAACCGGGGTACCACTGTATATTATTATTATTCTTACATTCTTCAAAAATAAGGGAAAGATGATCCTCAGAACCATCTATAGATAAGCATATCACCTGGTCCTTTAGAATATGTTCAGTAAATTTAACCCCCTTTCACTGTCAGGGCCCCAAAATTAAAAGTGGCATTTAAAAAAAAAATTCTGAAATGGTAATCTTTTTTTCTGAGGGTAATGACACCAAAATCATGAAATTAGATGTAAAACTTATGTAATTACAGAGGTGAAAAGTTAAGAGGTCTGGGTACAATTTACTCATCAACAATTTTACTTATCTTGAGTCCTATTTTAAGCCAATTCCACTGTTCAATTCAACCCAAATACTTAGTATTTCACTAGCTTGCCTTCTGTTCTATCAACTGAGCACAAGAATTGCCCATTCAACTATCAGAACTACCCTTTATAGTACACAGAATGCAGTAATTTAGTCAATTTTACACAAAATTCAACAACTTCCAATTTGAAAACAGTCCAAAATAAACATTGCATGTATTCCAGCAACTAAAGCAACATATTCTTTGTTCATTAATCATGCCTCCAGGATTTTCTTATACAGTGGTCCCTCGGTTTATGCCGAAAATTCGTTCCAGAATGCTGCTCAAGTGCCATTACCGAACAATTTACTTCCTTAGAAATAATGTCACGTAGGTTAGTCTATTTCAGACCCCCAAAAATACACTTGCAACAGCACTTACGAAAATACACTTACATAAATGTTCGAGTTTGGAGATGCACGAAAACCGAGGGACCACTGTATTACACTTGCCCACCATTTTGAATCCATTACACAAAAAAATCTAAGTTTTACCCTATTTCTTGGATAAGAAAATAACAGTATAACCAGAAATGATTGGTCATGGTCTAGGGTATTCCAATAATTGAAGCAGACAGTAAAACCCCATGAAATAGACCTGGCTAGGGGAGGATGGGGAGGGGGGGGCTAACCCTTCAAGAAAAACATTAAAAATTTAATATTTCTGCTGCTTTGAGCCCTATTTCAAGCTAGTTCCAGTAATTTAGCTAGATCTGTGACTACAAATAGGTAATCACATTATGATTTACATATATTTTATCTGTAATATACAGCCTCTCCTCACTTAACGACGGAGATAGGGACCTAAGACCCTGTCAGTAAACGAATTCGTCGCTAAACGAGGAGCATACTATAATGGTAGTGGATTTGTGTCAACCATCTTTGATATTGTTTTAATGTCACCTTTACACCATTTATAACATTTCTGGTATATTTTTAAATGTTTATACAGCAGTGTACTGTATATTGCAATAAAGAGAATTCAGTAAATAAGCTCTAATATACTACATTATTTAGGTATAAATACTGGTCAGAGAGCCCGTCGTAAGTTTGAGGCGTCGGTAAACGAGTATACATACATCGCTAAGTGAGGAGAGGCTGTATTTCATGGCAGCTCATAAAATGTGATACAACTACAGCCTATTCAAAATATCTTTTCTTTTTTTAATACATCGGCAGTTTCCCACTGAGGCAGGGTGACCCAAAAAAGAAAAATCACTTTCATCATCACTCAACTCAGCCTTACCAGAGGCGTGCTGATACTATGGTTCATATTTTATAATATGAAAAAGCAAGAACCAGAATGTTTTGAAGTAAAATCAGAGAGGAACCATTAAATTTAATATAAAAGTATACAGTGGACCCCCGAGTTTCGTAAACCCCGGAAATCGTACATTTATGTAAGTATAATATTGTAAGTGCTTGTGGAAAAGTATTTTTGGGGGTCTGAAATAGACTAACCTACGTGACATTTTTCCTTAAGGGAGTAAATTCATTCGGTAATGGCACTTGAGCAGACTTCAAGAGTGAAGTTTTTACGAAACTCGGGGGTCCACTGTATTTTACAAAGAAATTTGTTTAATTCTTCATTACCCATTAAGATACAGTATTTAATAATAATAATAATAATAATCTTATTTCTACAAGTACAAGGTATACAGGCCTAGCTGACATCAATGACATGCACTACTAAATAGAAAGCGGCTTGTTATGCAGAGCATTTCGGGCAAATTAGGTCAATTTTGTCCCAGGATGCAACCCACACCAGTCGGCTAACACCCAGGTACCCATTTTATACTGACTGGTGAACATGGACAGCAGATGTCTTATGGAAACACATCCTAATGTTTTCCAGCCATACCGGGGATTCAAACTCTGGACCTCAGTGTGTGAGCTGAGTGCGCTAGCGATCGAGCTACGGGACCCCATAGTCCTTTTACACTGCAGTTAATTTTCAAGCTTGCTCTCAAAATTATCAATTGTACAACCTAAAATGTATGAAATTAGCTTTTCTTATTTTTTCAACCTAGGAAGAACATACATGTTCTATATTCGTTAATATTTTCCATTAAACCTTTCACTGTCTGTCACATAGAACTATGTTACTGATGCCAGGATCCCTCACATAGATCTACATTACAAGCTCAGCTCACTCAGATAAGCTGTTTGGTTAAAAATAACGAATGAGGTGTTTCATAGGATGGCTTAAATGGTTTTATTGGCCATTTCTTGGTATCAGCTGAGAGAATCGAAGATATACTACTGAAATAGAGATGATTTTAGTTGGTTCCAGGAAAGGAAGTAGCTTGAAATCAGCCTTAAATTAGCAGAGGTATTCGATTTTTGCCAATATTCCTGAGGACAGGTGAAGCCCCTTACACTCCCTTGTCTGTTTTATGGGGTTTTACTAGGTTTAATTTAATTATTGAGATACCATAAAGCACGACCAATCATTCCTGGTTATGTTTATTATCTGAGAAGTAGGATAAATCTTTGTGATAATGATGAATTCAAAGTGGAAGGCAATTGTAATATAGGAGAGGCCTGAGGATGTGATTAATGAACAGAGGAAATGTTGTTTTATGCCTGGAATGTCTTGTGGTTATTTTGAACTGGAATTTTTTTTAATTTTGCATAGAACTGGCCAAATTACCAATTACAGAATAGTTTTGATAGTTAAATGGGTTGTTTCTTGTGCTCCATCAATAGAACGGAAAGCATACTAGCGAAATAGCTAAGAATTTGGTCAAACTGAGCAATGGAACCGGCCTAAAATAGGACTTAAAGTTGGCAAAAATCACTGATGCATAAATTGCACCCGGACTGCTAACCTTGCATCTATGAAATTCCATTTGTTTTCAACCAAATCTTATATTTCTGGTATCATTAACCCCAGAAAAAATTCTCTACTATTTCAGAAGATTTTTTTTAAATGTGGATACTGAACACTTAATTTCAGGGGTCAGGATAGTAAAAGGGTTAAAACCAGCCTGAATACTGAAAAATAATTTACATCAAATTAAAAAAATATGAAAAAAATGACCTTCAATAAATTATGATAACAGATTGGAGGGAGAGAGTATGGAGGAGGTGAATGTATTGAGATATTTAGGAGTGGATGTGTCAGCAGATGGGTCTATGAAGGATGAGGTGAATCATAGAATTGATGAGGGGAAAAGGGTGAGTGGTGCACTGAGGAGTCTGTGGAGACAAAGAACTTTGTCCGTGGAAGCAAAGAGGGGAATGTATGAGAGTATAGTTATACCAACACTCTTATATGGGTGTGAAGCATGGGTGGTGAATGTTGCAAGGAGAAGGCTGGAGGCAGTGGAGATGTCATGTCTGAGGGCAATGCGTGGTGTGAATAAAATGCAGAGAATTCGTAGTTAGGAAATTAGGAGGAGGTGGGGGATTACCAGAGGGCTGAGGAGGGGTTGTTGAGATGGTTTAGACATGTAGAGAAGATGGAACAAAATAGAATGACTTCGAGAGTGTATAAATCTGTAGTGGAGGGAAGGTGGGGTAGGGGTCGGCCTAGGAAAGGTTGGGGGGAGGGGGTAAAGGAGGTTTTGTGTGCGAGGGGCTTGGACTTCCAGCAAGCATGCATGAGTGTATTTGATAGGAGTGAATGGAGACAAATGGTTTTTAGAACATGACGTGCTGTTGGAGTGTGAGCAAGGTAACTTTTATGAAGGGATTCAGGGAAACTGGCAGGCAAGACTTGAGTCCTGGAGATGGGAAGTACAGTTTCTGCACTCTGAGGGAGGGGTGTTAATGTTGCAGTTTTATAACTGTAGTGTAAGCATGCCACTGGCAAGACATTGATGGAGTGAATGATGATGAAAGCTTTTCTTTTTCGGGCCACCCTGCCTTGGTGGGAAACGGCCGATGTGTTAATAAAATAAAAATATAGGCATAAGGAAGTCAATAAAAGGTAAAAATAATTACATAAAAATTTAATGTTATCATGCTAGAAAAGCTGTCTAGCAAGAAAAGTTTAAAGAGAGGGATACAGTGGACCCCCGAGTTACGAACACCCCGGAAATCGTACAATTATGTAAGTATAATATTGTAAGTGCATTTGTAAGTGTATTTTTGGGTCTGAAATGGACTAACCTACTTGACATTATTTCTTAAGGGAGTAAATTCGTTCGGTAATGTCACTTGAGCAGGCTTCTGGAATGAATTTTGTTCGTTACTCGGGGGTCCACTGTACATTGAGAAGTGAGTGATAGTAATAAGATCATGCAGAATCCATAGTGCATGCAAACTGAATTGTTGCAAAAGTGTAAAAGCAACAATATGAACATGGAGGAATTATACAGTATCAAACCAAAGTCACAATTCCCCTGATTAGAGTCAAGGATTAATACTAACTAAATTCAGAAGCACACTTTAATGCACAGTAATATGGTTCATACAGACTTTAAATTTAAAGTCCCAAGATTAAGTAGTACTGGATTGTAATTACATTTCTCCACTCTGCCTCCTCCCTCCCCACAACAAACAAAAAATACAATTACTACAGGCATACCATGCTGAACACTACCCTTGTCCGACACCTAGTCGAGCTGAAAGGAAGCAGGGATAAACCACCAAAACCTGCCTTATATTTATTACTGTACTACATTGACTGGCTTTGTCCGTGCATCATCTGCATGCCTATAGGCCTTGTAATTGGGTACACCGTACTTAAGATAACTTTTTCCCCGGAAAGATACATTAGTTACAATCATTAATAGTACATAGTGCATCTTACAAGGAAGAGCATAGTTATGTATAGCAGTTTGGGCAGTCTAAAGCTAGTACCAAAAGTAACAGTATAAAAATAAATATATTGGACAGTGTATACATAAATGTAGAACACACTAGAAAATAAAACTACATAATATTGTAGAGTAATATAACATTGTGAAAAGAGAGCATTTAGTGAAAGACATTAAGAATTAATGCCAAAATGAAAATTGACCTTGAGAATTAAAAATAATAAAGGATTTAATAATGCGATAATAGTTGGAGATACAAAGACATTAAAAATAAAAGAATGTGGAATTACATCAGAAAATTTCTTAGGGAACTACAGTAATCGCAGAAACATTATTCATATTTTGCTTGAACTAATCTAGTTAGAATCATTTAATTCACCTGGCAAGTTATTTGACATTCTGACCCCTTTTATTTGAATAAAATTTCTATCGAGGTTCAGGAAAACACAAGGAATACCAAGTTTCAAGAGTGATGCCAGTGTGTTGTTATAGTTTTCTAAGTGTCTTAGATTAATATCAGTACTATAACGTAGTGTTTTGAAGATGTGAAGTGAACTGTAGGAAGTACAGCATTTAGATTTAATAAGTTAAAGGATTTGTGTATTGCATAAAATTGGAGTTTATAATGGTTATGATGGCTTTGTGTGATAATCAGCCTGAGGTGGACAGTTGAGGTAGAACCCCAAGCATAAATTCAATAGGTGAGATATGGATATGACAGAAGAGTGCTTAATATAGACTGGCAAAATAATAGCAATTTTTGGAGAGTATACATGTCTTGATAACTTTTTTAAAATTGCTGGAGAACACTAAATATTAATCTACTATCTAAGAGACCCAGGAACTTACCCTCATTTTAGGTTATATGCAAACTAATCCATAATATAGAAGGCACATGCTTTATTTAAATAACTAGAAGAAAAAGATGGTAAACTTGCACCATCAATAACTTCACAACTTGTTCATGCAGGTTTGATAGGATTAAGAAGCAAAATTCTTTGCAAACACTTAAAAAAGAGCAATCAAGATGCAAGTGCAGCCTCTGTCTTTTGTCTTCAGAAATGATACTCAACAAAATGAATAAATTAATACAGTATTTATATCTGTATTTACATCTGTGCACCTCTGCAAAGACAGTGATAGTGTGAATGGGTGTGAGATGCAGGTGGGAAGTACAATGACTGCACTTTAAAGGAGGGGTCTGAGATAGTGACAGCTGGGAGGGACTTTTCTCAGCTGTCGTATCTGAGCTCCTCCGCAAAGACAGTGATTATGTATGAGTGTGGTGAAAGTGTTGAATGATGATGAAAGTATTTTCTTTTTGGGGATTTTCTTTCTTTTTGGGTCACCCTTCCTCGGTGGGAGACAGCCGACTTGTTGAAAAAAAAAAAAAATATACAGTGGTACCCCGGTTTACGATGGTCCCCAAACTCACCCTTTTATGTAAGTTTATTTTTTTAAATGCTTTTGTAAGTGTAATTTTGGGGGTCTAAAAGGACTAGTCTATTTTACAACTTTTCTTAAGGAGATAAATTCGTTTGGTAATGGCACTTGAACAGCATTCTGGAATGAAAAAATATCGTAAACCGGGGTACCACTGTATATATAAATATATACAGTGGACCCCCCGAGTTTCGTAAAAACTTCACTCCTGAAGTCTGCTCAAGTGCATTACGAAGAATTACTCCCTTAGGAAAATTTCACGTAGGTTAGTCTATTTCAGACCCCCAGAAATACACTTCCACAAGAACTTACAAAATTATACTTACATAATTGCACGATTTCCGGGGTATTCGTTAACCGAGGGTCCACTGTATACAGTGGTCCCTCGGTTTTCGTGCATCTCCAAACTCGAACATTTATGTAAGTGTATTTTTGTAAGTGCTGTTGCAAGTGTATTTTTGGGGGTCTGAAATAGACTAACCTACGTGACATTATTTCTTAAGGAAGTAAATTCGTTCGGTAATGGCACTTGAGCAGCATTCTGGAACGAATTTTCGGCGAAAACCGAGAGACCACTGTATAAATAAATAAATATAGAACCCTGGTTAACGATCACCCCGAAAATCGTGCAATTATGTAAGTATAATATTGTAAGTGCTTGTGGAAGTGTATTTTTGGGGGTCTGAAATAGACTAACGTAAATGACATTTTTTCTTAAGGAAGTAAATTCGTTCGGTAATGGCACTTGAGCAGGCTTCTGCAATGAATTTTTTTCGTTAACCGGGGTTCCACTGTATATATACAGCGGACCCTTGGTTAACGGCCGGCTCCAAACACTAACAATTATGTAAGTGTATTTTTTTAAGTGCTTTTGTAAGTGTATGTTTGGGGGTCCAAAAAGACTACTCTAATTTACATTATTATTTATGTTAATAAATTCGTTCGGTAACAGCACTTGAACAGCATTCTGGTACGAATTATGGCCGTTAACCGGGGGTCCACTGTATATATATATAAATATATATTTTTTTTTTTACAACAAGTCGGCCGTCTCCCACCAAGGCAAGGTGACCCAAAAAGAAAGAAAATCCCCAAAAAGAAAATACTTTCATCATCATTCAACACTTTCACCACACTCATACATAATCACTGTCTTTGCAGAGGCGCTCAGATACGACAGCTGAGAATAGTCCCTCCCAGCTGTCACTATCCCAGACCCCTCCTTTAAAGTGCAGGCATTGTACTTCCCATTTCCAGGACTCAAGTCCAACTAAATCAATTAACTGGTTTCCCTGAATCCCTTCACACAATGTTAACCTGCTCACACTCCAACAGATCGTCATGTCCCAAAAACCATTCGTCTCCATTCACTCCTATCTAACACGCTCACACATGCTTGCTGGAAGTCCAAGCCCCTTGCCCACAAAACCTCCTTTACCCCCTCCCTCCAACCTTTTCTAGGACGACCCCTACCCCGCCTTCCTTCCCTACAGATTTATACGATCTCCAAGTCATTCTACTTTGATCCATTCTCTCTAAATGACCAAACCATCTCAACAACCCTCTTCAGCCCTCTGACAAATACTTTTAGTAACTCCACACCTTCTCCTAATTTCCACATTCCGAATTTTCTGCATAATATTTACACCACACATTGCCCTTAGACAGGACATCTCCACTGCCTCCAGCCTCCTCCTCTCTGCAGCATTTGCAACCCATGCTTCACACCCATATAAGTGTGTTGGTACCACTATACTTTCGTACATTCCTTCTTTGCCTCCATGGATAACGTTTTTGTCTCCACAGATACCTCAACGCACCACTCACCTTTTTCCTTCATCAATTCTATGGTTAACCTCATCCTTCATAAACTCATATATAAATAATATATATATATATATATATATATATATATATATATATATATATATATATATATATATATATAATAATATATATATATATATAAATAATATATATATATATATATAATAATATATATATATATATATATATATATATATATACATATATATATATATATACATATATATATATATATATATATACATATATATATATATATACATATATATATATACATATATATATACATATATATATATATATACATATATATATACATATATATATACATATATATATATACATATATATATATACATATATATATACATACATATATATATACATATATATATACATACATATATATATACATATATATATACATACATACATACATATATATATATATATATATATATATATATATATTTTTTTTTTTTCAACAAGTCGGCCGTCTCCCACCGAGGCAGGGTGACCCAAAAGAAAGAAAATCCCCAAAAAGAAAAACTTTCATCATCATTCAACACTTTCACCACACTCATACATAATCACTGTCTTTGCAGAGGAGCTCAGATACTACAGCTGAGAAAAGTCCCTCCCAGCTGTCACTATCTCAGACCCCTCCTTTAAAGTGCAGGCATTGTACTTCCCATTTCCAGGACTCAAGTCCAACTAAATCAATTAACTGGTTTCCTGAATCCCTTCACACAATGTTACCCTGCTCACACTCCAACAGATCGTCATGTCCCAAAACCATTCGTCTCCATTCACTCCTATCTAACACGCTACACATGCTTGCTGGAAGTCCAAGCCCCTCGCCCACAAAACCTCCTTTACCCCTTCCCTCCAACCTTTTCTAGGATGACCCCTACCCGCCTTCCTTCCCCTACAGATTTATACGCTCTCCAAGTCATTCTACTTTGATCCATTCTCTCTAAATGACCAAACCACCTCAACAACCCCTCTTCAGCCCTCTGACAAATACTTTTAGTAACTCCACACCTTCTCCTAATTTCCACATTCCGAATTTTCTGCATAATATTTACACCACACATTGCCCTTAGACAGGACATCTCCACTGCCTCCAGCCTCCTCCTCGCTGCAGCATTTGCAACCCATGCTTCACACCCATATAAGAGTGTTAGTACCACTATACTTACGTACATTCCCTTCTTTGCCTCCATGGATAACGTTTTTGTCTCCACAGATGCCTCAATGCACCACTCACCTTTTTTCCTTCATCAATTCTATGGTTAACCTCATCCTTCATAAACCCATCTGCTGACACATCAACTCCCAAATATCTGAAAACATTTACTTCTTCCATAATCCCTCTCTCCAATGTGATATCCCAAATTTTTTTTATTTAAATTTGTTTGATACCCTCATCCCCCCTTTCTCTTATCTATGTTCACTTTTAACTTTCTAACCTTTTCACCCCTCCCCAAAATGTCCACCCCCCCTTTTACTTTTTTTTAGAATCTCCCATAAAACACAGTATCATCAGCCAAAAAATAACTGTGTCAACTCCCCTTTGCCCTTTAATTCTCCCTAATTTAATCCCCCCCCTCTCCCCAACACCCCAGCATTTTTTCTTCTTTACAACCCCATCTATAAATATTTAAACAACCATGGTGCATTACACAACCCTGTCTAAGACCTACTTTTAAGGGGTAATCTCCCCCTCTCCTACACACCCCAACCCGAGGGCCCCATATCCTCCCTAAAAACTCTTTGGGCCCTTTAGTAAAAAACTCCTAAAATTTCCCTACACTTCAACATTTTTTACATTGCTCCCCCCATCCCCCCTATCATATGCCTTTTCAAATCCATAAATGCAATAAAAACTTCTCTACCTTTATCTAAATACTTTTTTCACAAAAGCTTCACTGAAACACTTGATCTCCCTCCCCTACCCACTCTAAATTTTCTTCTGCAATCCTACTCTCTGTCTTACCTCTAATTCTTTCAATAATAACCCCGCCATACACTTTACCAGGTATCCCCAATTTAAAAATTTTTCCCCTATAATTTTTTCACCCCTTTTTTTTTCCTTTATATAAAAGGGAAATATACATGCTAAAACCTTTAAACCCCGGTCCTTCCCCCTTTCATACATTTATTAAACAAAAAAACCAACCACTCCAAGCCCATATCCCCCCCCGCTTTTTTTCATTTCTGGCCCTGATTCCGTCCCAAATTCCCGCTGCTTTCCCCCCCTTTTTTCTCGTAAGCCTCCCCACCTCCCCAAATATTTCTTTTCACTCCTAAAT
>WNWK01043415.1:0-15511 GCA_009830355.1 Cherax destructor
TTCTATCGTTGAGTACAAGAAACAACCAATTTACCGATTTCAACTACCCAATAAAGTGGTCAGAAATTGGCAATTTGGCCAATATCACACAAATTTAAAAAGATGCCAATTTCAAAATAGAGTCCAGAATAAAAAAAACAGACATTCCTGGCACTAAAATAACATTTTATCTGTTCATTAGTCATGTCTTCAGGCCCCTCTTACATTACTTTTGCTTTCCATTTTGAATTTTTATTCTCACAAAAATATAAGATTTTATGTTATGTATACTACTGCATCATTGAAAAAACAATATAAATAATATCAGGGACTTGTGCAAGAATATTAGACTCATCAGTTGATGTGTTTTGGGACGCTGGCGTGATTTGTTTACTCTGAAATCAGCAAAATCGAAAATTTTCGCTATTTTGCGCTCAATTTCAAGGTACTTGTCATCGTGAAACCAATCAAAATTATCTCTATTTCTGTAATATATCTTCCATTCTATCAAATGAGACCAAGAAAACGAGAATACAAGCATAAATACCATATAAAATACAGTGGTCTTTCGACTATCGTAATTAATCCGTCCAGGAGTAATTACTTAACACAAAATATACGTAATTCAAACCTTATTTCCCAAAAGAAATAATGTAAATAAATTAATCCGTTCCACCCAAAAATATTCACATACATGTACTAAATAATAAAAACAATCTATATATACAGGGGACTCCCTATTCGAACACTCCAAAACTCACCCTTTTATGTAGGTTTATTATTGTAAGTGCTTTTATAAGTGTATTTTTGGGGTCTGAAATGACAATCTAATTACATCATTTCTTATGGGAATAAATTCGTTTGGTAACAGCACTTGAACAGCATTCTGGAATGAGGGTGAGTTTTGGAGTGTTCGAATAGCGAGGGTCCACTGTATATACATTTACTTACCTTTATTGAAGGCAGCGGCAGTGGCAGTGGCACCCAAGCTCTGTTATTTCTTCTCCAGCCATAGCACCAACGCTTCTATGAGGCCTAATTGCAGAACTGCTGCACTAACGCACATAGAACCCAGATTGACTCAAGAATATCAACAGTAAGACCATCTACTCGAAAAATTATCGATCCAAGTGGAGAGTGCCATTCAAACTCAAACACAGCCCGCTGCCAGACGAGCACCACAACAAGCTCTGAGCAACTATAGCTTCTACGTCCTATCTACAACAACCCCTGTACTACTATGAGACCTAATAACAGAAGCAACAAAAAGAACAGCAAGAAATCACCAAGAACTCGACTATTTCCCTTGAATACCCAGCAGGACGCCGGTGCATCAATCCACCCCCACCACCACCCCAGGCAACACGTCAACAAACACAATGGCTGACTCTGACTCCTCCCTCACCCTATACAACCACCACCCAAAACGACGGGACAGCAACAACACCAATCATGACTGAATCTCCCTCAAACCACACTGCCTTCAAAGGATTTGATCCATCTGAAACGATCTCAGGTATGACAAATTATCCTGTCACTCTTAAGTCATACATCACCACCTAACTGAGGAAAACATGAATCTTGATAACACTATCTAAGCATGAAACTAAGTTAGCCACCTGAAAGCAAGATCCTCAGCTTTGAACAGAAGTTTACATCAACTGGAATGGCTGATTTTGGGAAGACCCTCCAATCAGTCATAGCCAGCCATACAGAGCAAATAACATATGGTAGCAATATAATCTTCACCTAATATATTCAAATGAATTATTTTCACTGTTACTATTAAGAATGTATCAAATGTATCTATGTGCCTATGTAAATTATTAGTTACATTAATATAAATACTAAGTGCCTATTACTGTAACATTAATACACCTATTATTGTAAGCTGATCCTCTTTAATGTTAATGTAAATAACTCAGTTTATATTATTCCTAATACTATATCCTCTTTTATTGTAATACATTTTCACACAGTTGAGTTACTTAGCTGTTTTAACTTTTAAGGTTTAAATAATAATATATAACAAGGACCACAATGAAAATAAGTCACTTTATCTGACTTTTTAAGTTATTATCCTGGTAGGTAATATACCCATGTTACTATGTATGATAATTGGTTTAAGTGTATTTATTTGTACTTGTATCTAAATAAACTCACTAACTTACTGGGTTATCCTTGGTTATATAATGAACCTTGTATATTACCATGTATGTGATGCCAACACCAATGTCAATAATATTGTTTATGTACCAATAACATTATAACTTAAACCTGCTGCTGCCTGGAGCACCTAACACCGCTGCTGCCTAAGTACCTAACACCTGCTGCTGCCTGAGCACCTAACACCTCACACTTGCTGCTGCCTGAGTACCTAACACCTCACACTTGCTGCTGCCTGAGCACCTAACACCTCACACTTGCTGCTGCCTGAGCATCTAACACCTCATACTTGCTGCTGCCTGAGCACCTAACACCTACATATGCTGCTGCCTGAGCACCTCATACTTGCTGCTGCCTGATCACCTAACACTTGCTACGCCTGAGCACCTAACTCCTCACACTTGCTGCTGCCTGAGCACCTAACACCTGCTGCTGTCTGGAGCACCTAACACCTGCTGATGCCTGAGCACCTAACATCTGCTGCTATCTGAGCACCTAACACCTCACACACTCAAGTGAGCACCTAACACCTCACACACTCAAGTTAGCACCTAACACCTCACACACTCAATTGGGCACCTAACCCTCACACACTCAAGTGGGCACCTAACACCTCACACACTCAAGTGAGCCACACTCAACACCTGAGCACCCATCACCTCATACACTCAACACCTGAGCACCTCACACACTCAACACCTGAGCATGTAACACCTCACACTCAACACCTCACATACTCAACACCTGCTGCTCCATGAGCACCTAACACGTCACAATTAAACACCTGCTGCTCCATGAGCACCTAACACGTCACACATTAAACACCTGCTGCTCCATGAGTACCTAACACCTCATGTCTAATCGACATGTGCCTAGGACAAAATAGTAACTAACACTCAACAAGACACACAGACATGATCATGTCTGGCGCCTCGTCGCCTTATACACTATATTTCATGGTTTAAACACTCTCTAAATATCATCTAACACATGAATGTTGTATTGTAATAAAGGCAGGTGTTACTCACCTGTGTTGTATTGTTAAAGGCAGGTGTTACAGCTGTTGGAGAGGAAAAACAACTTTCTACTTCTTCTTCTTCTTCTTCGTTGGGGTTTTATAGGGCCACTGACAGCATACGCCGTATCGAGCCCTGCCGTCCAACGCTCGGAGAAGGAACCTCAGCCAAATTGGAAGGATGTTAGAATAATAACTGCGTATTATATGTCCTAATGTGCCCTGAAGCCAGCAAGAATGTGCAGGTACAGCCAATATTTCCTGACGGTCGGGAGGATCAAACCCTCCCCATTAAGAAGGAGAGGTAGGGTTAAAGATTGCACCCCAAACATGTGCAAGGCCGCTCGAGAACAGTCCGTGCAGAGTGATAGCGTGGGCACCACAGGAGGAAATGTTCCACAGTCTCAGGCTGTGAGGGACACCACGGGCAGTACGGAGAGTCCGTCATTCGAAGGCGGTGTAGATGAGCCGCCAGTCGTGAGTGTCCAACCCGGAGGCGAGTCAGTGCAACATCCACGGAGCGTTTGGGAATGGCGAGCCCAAGGGCAGGGGCCATTGAAAGATCGGACAGAACTCAGTGCCGAAGTAGAGAGGGAGCGTACCAGTTCCTTCTGCACAAATGACGGATTGCCTTCCAACAGTCCTTGTGAAATCACTGCGACCCAGTGCAAGAGAGGTAATGGTAGGAAGTGCATGTGCAAGGGAGGCTGCACGATCGGCCACTTCATTGCCCCGAATGCCAACATGGGCAGGTACCCACTGAAGGGAGATGCTCCAATCTGGACTTCGCACAAGACGAGGATAAGAGACTGCGTCTGTCGGACAAGGACACGTAGGGACCGTGGACGAGCAGAACACAAAGTGCTAGGGAAGATTGGGAATCAGAGAAGAGAACCAAAGGCTGAGGAGGGAGGTGAGCAAGGACAAAGACCAAGGCTGATGAATGGTGAAGAGCTCCCTGCCAGGACCGAGTGAGCGGAGTCCAACCGCCAAGTTTGACACAGAGAAAGATCAGCAAAGAATGCAGCAGAGGAAGTAGAAGGGGGGGAATTTCGTGCTGAGCCGTCCGTGTAGATGGAGAAGGCAGAACCATATGTGACAGCACGAAACTCTTCAAAGAGAATTGCAGCTATCTGGGGAGTTTCCTGTTCCTAGAGGCCAATCCAGGTGGATGTACTGTGTCAGGTCCATCCAGGGGGTACCGGGAGTGAAGAGGGGAAGGAGTCACCACTGGTGCAGGGAGTGAAAGGTAGGTCAAGGAACATTGGGCCCTGGCCACAAAAGAAAGCTGAACCAGACGTGGGGGGACGGAGGCTGCCTCCCACACTCGTTGGGAGAAGCAGCATGAGTGAGTACAGGGCAGAGAGGCCATATGATGGAGCCGTAAGCAGTTCCTTGCCATTCTCATTGACGAGAGGGGGACTACCCCAGACTCTGCTTCCAAGGCTGCAATGGGAGTAGAGGGAACGCCCCAGCATACTGCGGATGGCAGAATTCTGTAGAACATCCAGGCGGTGAAGAGAGGAGGAGAAGCCGAGCCATACACCTCACTCGCATAGGTGAGTTTGCTGCGAACCATAGCTGTATAAAATTTAAAGAGGAGGTCTCGATCCGCCCCCCACTTGGTGCCAGAGATTCGGCGCATGAGTGCAGTGCGGCGTGCACATGAGAGGTGGAGGGCTATTATGTGTTTCCTCCACGTCAAGAGTGGTGCATCCAAAGTGACACCCAACCATCTATGAGAAGAGACCAAAGGGAGTGGAGTCTGACCCAATGAAACAGATGGAAGAGTAGAGAGGCGTCGTCTAGTAAAACATAAGAGCCGGGACTTGGCGACACTAACTTCCAAACCCCAGGTGGCAGCCCATGATGTTATGCACTGTAGGGCATGCTGAAGGTTTTTTTGTGCGGCCAGCAAAGTAGTGGCACTGTACATAAGGGCCACATCATCTGCATACACCAGGGTATGCACGCCCTGCATGGAAGGGAGATCTGACATTAATATAGAAAAAAGGAGAGGACTAAGAACGGATCCCTGGGGCACTCCCCGGTATATAGGACGGGGTGAGGACATCGTGCCACCTACTGCAACCCGGAAAGTTCGCCCTTGTAAAAAGTTCCGCATCCAACGGAGGGGGGCTCCTGCCAGCCCCATGCGGGCTAGCTTAAAAAGTATTGCCGTGTGGGATGCAGAATCAAATGCTCCACGCAGATCCAAAAAGGCAGCCAGAAGGATCTCCCGGCTTTCGAAAGAAGTATGCACTAACTGTACAAATTGAAGCAAAGAGTCGAGAGTGGATCGACCCTCACAAAAGCCACTCTGGTTGTCAGGTAAGAGGCCATGTTCCTCAGTCCACCATGAGAGACGGGTGGCCACCAGTCTTTCCAACACTTTACCCAAGCAGGGCAGTAAAGCAATGGGTCGGTAAGAGTCTGGTTGGGTATTATCTTTGCCTGGTTTCAGAATCGGAACCAGTAGAGAGTGCTTCCACGCATCGGGGTAAACTCCTTGAGACCAGCTGGCATTGAAAACCTCCAGCATGGCATCTGTACAAGAGGGGGGTAGATCCAGTAAGAATGAATAAGGTATGTTATCCTCCCAGGAGAAGAACGGGAAGAAAGCTGGAGAGCGCCCGCTGTAGTTCATGAGAACTGAAGGGAGATGCCAGCACCTGGCAGTCAACCTCGGGTACTACAGGGGGCAGAGGACCCCATTTGATCACCTTAGAAGGTAGAGGGGGGGGGAAGAGCAGCAGGGGACACAATATCCATATCATGGTCCAGAGGCGAGGAAACAGGTGTCAACTGAGTATGGGCCAGAGGGGTGTCCCCCCCCCATAGGGGCGAACGACATCCCAGGCAAACTCTCCAGAAATGGGTCAAATAACACTGCTTGATATGAAGAAATTACTAGAAGCACATGCACACAAGAAAAAATATATAGTGAAGAGCCTAAACAGGACCGTCACCACCAACAAACAACTGAGGAGCCTTCAAAAAGCACGTCTCGATCAGCTGAGTGACAACCACCGAATCCAACTTTCTACTTCCTTTCTTTGTTTGCTTTATAAAGGCCACTGATAATGTAAGCCGTATCGAGCCCGACTTCCCGATGTTTCAAATTCAAATTCAAATTCAAATTCTATATTTCTAGTAATATACAAAGTGGGGTGTACTTATATTATTATACATTTTATAAAGTAGATATTACAAGATGGCCAATAATATGCCTAGGTATGCCTAGACTTTTCAGGCAGTCTTAATAAATTACATAGACTATACAACAAACAGAGCTGCAAACGCACCACTTAACATAATGATAAACGGGTCCCCTATCGCAAAACTCACAGAGGGAAAATTCTTAGGAATACATCTTGACAGTGGCCTCAAATTTCAGACACACATACAACAAATCTCCAAGAAAGTCTCAAAGACCGTGGGAATACTATCCAAGATACGGTACTATGTTCCACAACCAGCTCTCCTTACCCTATATCACTCACTCATTTACCCCTACCTCACCTATGGAATCTGCGCATGGGGCTCTACATCAATAACTCATCTCAGACCACTAATAACACAACAAAAGGCAGCAGTTAGAATGATAACAAATTCTCACTCCAGGCAACATACTCCACCAATATTCAAAAACCTAAACTTACTCACCATACAAGACATCCATACTTTTTACTGTGCCTATTACATACATAGAACACTCTATGCAGATATTAACCCACCACTCAAACTTCTCCTTACTAATTTTAACAGGACACATGACCATAACACTAGACACAGATCACTCCTCGATGTTCCCCGTGTCCACCTAACACTATGTAAAAACTCAATGCACATAAAAGGCACGAAAATTTGGAATTCATTACCTGTCATTGCCAAAGGAACCCTACCTGTACCCCAATTCAAAACGATGCTAAAAAACCACCTTCTCACCCAAAGATAATTGCTCCATATCAACCATTCCCAGCAAAGTAGAATAATCACTTAACGTAAAACCTGACTTTAAAGTCAATGTAATGTATGAATAACGACTGAATGAATGTAAAACCTGTTATGAATAATACTTACTTAGCTAATTATTCCCACAACACTTATATTATAATGACCACGTAAACTAACTGCAATGCAATTAATTGTTTTAAATTGTTATCTCACTCAATTAGTTGCATTGCTGCAATAAATTGCTACAATTAATTGATATGTTTAACTTATATTCAAACTTTAAAACTTAGATAAGCAACTTTACTTATTTTATAAATTATCAACCATAACTTTTTATTATTTTATTATTACTATTGCTTTAATTTGTTTAATCTGATTTAATTAATTTTATAATGAAGACAAAAGTACAAAACTATGTTCAAACTTCATAGCTTAAATACTCACCTTTACTCATTGTATACTATCTACAAAAATTCTTACAATCTAGTTTTAAGTTAATTTTAAGTCTGTTCAAAAGATTAGATTTTTAGATTTTGCCACCGAAGTGGCTAGTTTATTGTGCACCCCATATCCATCCTGTGGACGGTAGCGCAAGAGCATATGGATACACAAAAGGCCTAGGCACTAGGCCCCAAAGGGGTTAACAATTGTACATTTGGGTTTATATCTACATTTCAATTATCTGTTACAAGCAGGTATCTTATTTCATGAATAAGATATCTTGACATGTCACATAGGTTATTATATTGTCTATCTCTATATTCCTCAATAAGTGCACAATTAAGCACATAGTGTTCAAGACAGTGACCATATGCCTGATCACATAATTTGCATTTAGTTTGATCATCATCTGTGTCTCCCAAACTGTCAGAAGTACCTGTAGCCAAGCCTAAGCCTGGCCACTACAACATCAGTCAGTCTGTTCACATTGCAAGTTGCTCCACAAACATGCCCATCTGTGCTCGCATTATCATGAGCACAGATAGGCACGTTCATGGAAATTAATTTGGATTTATATCTACAGTTCACTTATCTGTTACAAGCAAATTTAGGAAATTTGCTTAGAATAAGTGGTATCCTACCTTCACTAATAAGATATCTTGACATGTCACATAGGTTATTATACTGTCTATCTCTATATTCCTCAATAAGTGGACAATTCAGCACATAGTGTTCAAGACAGTGACCATATGCCTGCTCACATAATTTGCATTTAGTTTGATCATCATCTGTGTATCTCCCAAACTGCCAGAATTACTTGTAGCCAAGCCGAAGCCTGGCCACTACAACATCAGTCAGTCTGTTCACATTGCAAGTTGCTCCATAAACATACTTATCTACATTCATGTTATCATAGTGGGTTATAGATCTACTCAGGCTTCTAACTGCATTCCTATAGCTATCATTTTCATTATTTATTTCTCTCCTAATATTATTCCTAATGCTAGACACAGATATACCAAAGTTATATTCTACATTCTCCTTATGGGTGCTCTTCTTGGCTTTTGGCATGTACACCTCATGTAATCTCAATAACCAAATGTAATTCTTTGTATCATGTCCAAATAAAAATTATTATTAGTATTATTATTATTATTAACATTGTCATAATAATAATAATAATAATAATAATAATAATAATAATAATAATAATAATAATAATAATAATAATAATAATAATAATAATAATAATAACAGATTACGAATAAACGGCTAGGCTGCCCGTGGCAAACTAACAGCTTACTAAAATCCATTAACAAAAAACATCAATATGAAAAGCAATATAGACGGGGATTCATACATAAGGAGTTTATTAAACACTATTCATCAGTTCTCACCAAACTAATAAAAAAAAGCCAAACAATTGTACTATTCCAGCAGATTCACTGAAACAAGAGGAGATATAAAAAAAAGATCTGGAAAACACTCTCACAGATTATGGGCACCCACAAACTGAAAAAAACTAGGGACATTGTCCTAACTAAACCAAAAGAAACACTACTACAGCCTATTGATACAGTAAACAAGATAAATGACTTCTTCTCAACCATAGGATCAAATCTTTCCAGTAAAATCCCAGATACCAATGCCCGATCAAGTGATTACCTAGATGGGAATTTCCCATCCTCCTTATATCTTGCACCTACTGAACCCACTGAAGTCACCATGATAATCAAGTCACTTAATAATAATAGTAATAATAATAATAATACAAGGACAAAACTTAAAAATAAATCAGGGCATCTGTCTCAAGTTCCACCCTTAATATACAAACGAGCCGCTCATGTCCTTTCATATCCTATTTCATTACTTTTTAACAAATCATTAGAAACTAGCGCTTTCCCAACACTACTCAAAACAGCAAGGGTTACACCAATACACAAAGGTGGTGACCCCACAGACGTAAACAACTATAGGCCTATATCAAATCTACCGTTGCTATCCAAAATCTTCGAGAAACTTGTGCACAAGAGATTATACTCGTTTATAGTTTTAGTTAGTTTGATATCTTTATTATGCACCCCATACCCATCCTGTGGGCGGTAGTCAAAAGATTACAGAGGTACATAATGGGTCCAGGGACTGGACCTCAAAGTTTGATAGCTGAGCAAGTTACAAAGGTAATGAACTCAGATGGTCACAATCATGACAAGTTACAAAGGTATTTGCAGATTACAGAGGTATATATAGGGTCCAGATACTGGGCCCCAAAGTTTTGATAACTGAACAAGGTACAATGGTAATGAATTCACTAGTTACAAGGTAATGAATCACGTAAGTAAATGTACTTACGTCTGTACATGGTTGCACTCATGAACAAATTATAAAGCAATGAGCAATCTATTAGTCTACACCCAGCCACAACTGTAATGAGTTATTGGTGCAAATTTTAATTGTTGGGTCACACACACACACACATATACATATACACATACATATACACATACACATACACACAAACACACACATACATGTATATACTTACACACATACACATACACACATATATACATACACACACACACACACACACACGTGTCGTTTATAACGACACAAAGCATACTCAACCCCTTCCAATTTGGCTTCAGGAAAAATAAAAGCACTAACGATGCAATAGTAAAAATGATAGACCTGCTTTACACAGCACTCGAAAATAAGGAATATCCATTAGGACTTTTTATTGACCTAAGGAAAGCTTTCGACACAGTAAACCACGGCATCCTACTCCACAAACTTGACCACTATGGAATAAGAGGTCATGCACTAGCATACTTCAAATCCTACCTCACTAATAGGTATCAGTATGTCACTATTAAAGACACATCCTCCACGACACTATTACTAGACACCGGAGTACCGCAGGGAAGTGTCCTTGGTCCCCTGCTCTTCCTCTTATACATCAATGATCTTCCCAATGTATCACAACACCTGAAACCAATACTCTTTGCTGACGACACAACTTATGTCATCTCCCACACAAACCTTGCCACGCTTAATACTATTGTTAACGACGAATTAATAAAAATATCAACATGGATGACAGCCAATAAACTTACACTCAACACTGATAAGACCTTCTATATTATGTTTGGCAACAGAGCAGATGATCCACAATTAAACATTAAGATCAACACTACACCTATTGCTAAACATAATGAGGGGAAGTTCCTGGGCCTTCACCTTGACAGCAGCCTGAAATTAAGCACCCATATCCAACACATAACAAAGAAAGTGTCCAAAACTGTGGGGATCCTCTCTAAGACACGGTATTATGTACAACAATCAGCCCTACTCACACTATACAACTCACTCATCTATCCCTACCTCACATATGCCATTTGTGCATGGGGATCAACAGCAATTACCCACCTAAGATAAGATTTCTTCGGATTTTTAACCCCGGAGGGTTAGCCACCCAGGATAACCCAAGAAAGTCAGTGCGTCATCAAGGACTGTCTGTCTTATTTCCATTGGGGTCCTTAATCTTGTCCCCCAGGATGCGACCCACACCAGTCGACTAACAACCCAGGTACCTATTTGCTGCTAGGTGAACATGACAACAGGTGTAAGGAAACACGTCGAAATGTTTCCACCCGCCGGGAATCGAACCCGGGCCCTCCGTGTGTGAAGCGAGAGCTCAAGCCACCAGACCACCGGGCCACCTCCAGACCACCGGGCCACCTCCAGACCACCGGGCCACCTCCAATAATAACCCAACAAAAAGCCGCAGTAAGAATTATCACGCAATCCAACGCTAGGCAGCACCCCCTCCCTCCCCACTCGTCAAAGACCTAAACCTACTCACTGTTCAGAACATCCATACTTACTACTCTGCTATCTACATTTATAGAACCATTAATTCCAACTTTAACCCTGAGCTAAAACACTTTCTTGACAGTTGTGACAGGACCCATAGACATAATACCAGACACAAACATCTCTTTGACATTCCCCATGTCCGACTAAATCTATACAAAAATTCAATACGCATAAAAGGGCCTAAAATCTGGAACTCCCTGTTTGAAAACTCTAGAACTGCAGACACAACCTCCATTTTCAAAAGCACCGTTAAAAAACATCTTATCTCGCTTACGCACCCAACCGGTAGCTAACCACATGAAAACTACTTTATCTTACACATATCCACAGCAAAATACACTTATTGATATCTGTGATTCCCCTTAATTTGCACAGGATTAACCAAAATTCTAATACAACTGTTGCTTCATAATTCTTAAGCTAGTCATAAGTTTGCCTAAGACACTCCAATATAGAAACTGTAATATGCCAATACATCCCCTTTACCATTAATATATAAACTAATTGTTAAATTCTTAAACTAATTGTTAAATTCTTAAATGTTTAAATTCCAGTACCTCAATTTTTTAAACGTAGTTAATCACTACAATTACCTAACCTTACTATCTATATAATGATTGTGTCGCTATTGAGTAAGACCTATCATAAGACTGCCTGAAAAGCCTAGGCATACCTAGGCATATTATTGGCCATCTTGTAATATCTACTTCATAAAATGTATAATTATAAGTACACCCCACCTTGTATATTTCCAGAAATAAAGAATTTGAATTTGAATTTGAATTTGAATAGTGACACAATGATTATACTGATAGTAAGGTTAGGTAATTGTAGTGATTAACTAGGTTTACAAAATTGAGGTACTGAAATTCAAACATTTAAGAATTTAACAATTAGTTTAAGAATTAGGAGGGAAACATAGGAGAAAACGCCAAATCTAACGACAAAACTCCAAGGAATCTGTCAGGGGCAGTGGCTGTTTTTTTCCCTCACTGTATTTAAAAATGGCTGACACATCAACTCTACGAGGAATAGCAACAACGACGAGCCCCACTAAATGGGATTGATGGGGTTGTGTGCGGACATCGCCTTTGAAAAACTTCTTTTTACACTGCCAGGATGGAAATGAGTTAGAAGTGTGATAGGGAAAGCCGGACTATGAAGTGAGGAGTGATGGGAGTTTACGAAGTAAGGGGACAAGTGAGGGGTAATCCGGGTATGTGATAACAGAAAATTTACTAATAACCAGTGGTGATTTCTAGAGTAGATACTAGGCATTGCTAGGTGTCTGATAGGATCAGTGGTTTCTTTTTAATAAAAAGTAAAGAAAAGAAAACAAATTTTTGTTGTGAAATGATAAAGAGTGATGAGTAATTATGGCTGGCATCAGAGGGGTTCAGGCTGCCATAATGATATTTATCATTATTGTGCATTTCTCGAAAAAGGAAATCAGTCATGGGGTCTGGAAAAGGTGAATGAGGTGATAGCTCCCTGGAAAGTGAAAGCCCAACAGTGGCAATCATACCAGAAACGTAAGTGCCACTTGTGGAAAATATTGGTATTTTCCGAAAGTTGTAATTGATAAACTTTCCAATATGAACAGATATCTTTAATGTACCGCTGGCAGCTTAACGTTCATGGGGGTATGAATACAGAACCATCGGATTAGCGGGAGAGGAAGCGGGAAGGAGGCTGGGCAGGGCAGAGAGGGAAGTCAGTGAAAACCCAGCCTACAGACCGGATATCAGGTGATGGGATGGCCTGCTGAATTTGGAGATTCCGGCCGCCAAACCGGACTTAATTACCTTCTTTCGTAATGTGGAGGAGTATCAACATGGGCGCCGAGTATAAAGTGGGACAATCGGTCCAGGAGGTCCAGTAATAGGGCAGTAATTGTGGAAATAACGAATGGCGCTGGCATAGTATGTCTGCATAGGCCTATTTGAACTCAGTGAAGCGACCACACGACAGGATAAAGTCGTAACCCCTGATGCTGGGGAGCTTTCGTCTTAGAAGAGACTGAAAGATGTTCGATGAACTTTGTGAAATGGTGAATATAGTGAAATCGAGTTGTACATAATCAGGGGGTGATTGTACCGGGCGGGTCTAGCGTGGGTACGCCGTACCCCGACCGCCATGTTGGATGTGGAGGAGATGAACTAACATATCGCAATTTATCTACTCGAAATACAAGTATCGAGACGGTGAATGTGTATAAACTAGTGGGGCATTAAGCCAGGATATACGTAGTGTGTAAAGTTATACGTATAAACAGTAATAAGGTCGGAATAGTGAGAGGATCTGAATCGCTACCCCGACCAACCACATGTTAACTAACGCCCGGTCTCGTGGGCATATAAGAGTTCACGGAAATTAATCTTCCTTGACTCGACGGGACAACCCTTACCATCGCGATCGAACCAGATCGCAGGAGAACGTCAACAACGAAGCGACTCCCTCATCTAAAGCTAAGTACTCATCTGTCATCTTTGTTATTGGCCAATAATATTGTTACGCACAGTAGATGTACTTTAGCTAGATCAACAATCTACAATGCACCGCTATGTTGCTGTTAATTAGGTGAGTGATGGTCATGTTAACTTAATTGTGTGTTCTCTACTTTTCATTCTGCGTGATCAGTCGTCTAATACCTATACAGTCCACTTAAATTTAATCATACCATAATTATTAATATTATCTACTCAGATTTATTTATACTGGTCCAGAGTGCAGTGGGTTAACGTGAGAATATTGAAGGTACCCCTTGGGTGCGGCCAGAAGTGGGTAACGTTCTCACATACCTTAAAGGGAATGACTGCGGTAAAATTATACTAGTCGGTCATCTCCCTGGGAGGTTGTTTATTGCAAGTGGTGGTGTCCCAGATAAACTTATCTCCCACAATTTCCCACAGTGCCCGTTGGTCCTTCGAATCGGATGTGATTAGTGAATTAATCATTATTGAATTAATTATTTAATAAATAAGTGACTGATCGTAGGAAGTGAGTATAGAGTACACAGTTAATTAATTGTGTGGTGGACAGTAATTAGTCCAATTAATTGCTAGCCCAGGCGTATCTGCGATTTGGGCAAGAGTAAGGTTTGATAATCACCTGATTAAAAGATTTATTTAATTTGTGACATCAGTGGTTATTAATTCTACAACCATGACTGAACCTGACTGAGTTCCCATGCTGGGTAGCAAAACCATGGATATTAAAGGCAAGAAAGCGTCGTTGCAAGCTCGCAAGGGACATGTGACAAAGGCGCACAATACGTGTTTGAACTTAGTGAACGAGCCGTCGACGAGTGCTATTGACTTAGAAACAAATTTTGAGTTACTAGAACTCAGGTACGCGCCGTACGTGCAGTGGTTCAAAGTCTATGAAATTGAGTTACTGGAGGACTGTGCAAGCGATGAGGATCGAGAAGTACTGTTACAACAATATTGTGATTTGGAAGAAGTCATGTGTGCCTGCAAAGTTAAGGTACGGGATAGGTTAAAGAGTATGAGTGACGTGGTGGGCCAACCTCCCACAGCAAATAAAATGTCCCTCCCCAGACTCCCGGAAGTACAATTGTTGTCGTTCCAGCCGGGAGACAGCTGGGAGGAATTTTGGTCAATTTTCAAGGCAATGGTACATGATCGGAAGGATCTGGAAAGTGTTGCCAAGTTGATTTATTTAAAGGGACAATTGGGGAGATGCCCCCATTTCTTCAGGGTTTCCCCCAAAGTAAAAGACCTTTTTTAGAAAGCTTTCGTCGCTAGAGGGGAAAACTCGAACAGCATACATTGGTTTTGTAATGCAGTGGTTAATTTGAAACCGAAGCCAAAATATAAAGGGGTTCCAAAAATTTTGGGTCAAACTAAAAAGACTTCCCGATTTTGGGGTAAAAAAACAATTTGGGGAATGCAAGTTGGTTCTGGTCGGGGGTACACTAAATTGAACCATAAGCGATAGAGGGTTACAACAAGTACCACAAGGCTTACTTCGGTTGGAGGAGAAAGGGCGGGTTTGCAAGAATTAATTGTTCAGTTCAAAAACCAGCCCCCACCTTTAAGAAAACCCGGGCAT
>WNWK01043416.1:0-15511 GCA_009830355.1 Cherax destructor
TGAGCCTATTATTCATCCATTTTGGGTCATTTCTACTTGATCTAATTTCTTTATACGGGATAAATGTTCTTTGGGCAGCCTGTATAGTGTTCAGAAAACTGTCATGTTGATAGTTCTCTTCGTTACCCCAGTCCACAGTTGATAAGTGTTCTCTAAGTCCATTGTAATCTGCTAAGCGAAAGTCAGGGACCATTACTGAATTATCCCTACTGTCATACATCCATTCAATGTTAAAGGTAATTGATTTGAGGTCGCTTATGCCGAGTTCCTCAGTAATTTCTAAATTAATAACAAGGGTTTCCTTGTTTGCAAGAACCAAGTCAAGAAGGTTATTTCCCATTGTAGGTTCTGTCACAAACTGCTTCAAAAAACAATCCTGAACAACTTCTAAAAAGTCGTTAGATTCTAAATTCCCTGTCAAGAAATTCCAATCAATCTGACTAAAGTTAAAGTCCCCTAGAATTACTACGTTATCATGCCTTGTGGCCTTAACAGTTTCCTCCCAGAGTAGTCTCCCTTGTTCCCTATCTAAGTTTGGAGGACGGTATATCACGCCTAAAATCAATTTTTCACACCCCTCTGAAAATTCTATCCAGACAGACTCTGTATGCATTATTTCAGACTTTATACCCACTCTTATGCAACAATTTAAATGATCACGAACATAGAGTGCCACACCACCCCCTTCCGATACTTCTGTCTACTTGGAACAATTTAAAACACTGGATGTGACATTCAGCAGGTATGTCCCGATTTTTCATATTAAACCAGGTCTCAGTTATTGCAAAAAACATCAATATTACCCGTACTAGTAAGTAATCTCAACTCGTCAATCTTATTCCTAGCACTATGACTATTGTAGATGAATGGTTCAGAGAACCGACAAGTTGTAAAATTAGACACATATGCAACACTTGGGTATCTTATTGAGAAACGTTTGCCACACAGTGCTCATCAGTCATCAGTAGAAGGTGTAGGAGAGGAGTTTGAGGTTATCAGTCCTCGGCCTGGAGTCGATGTGTTCAGATTGATGGACTGAACACATCGACTCCAGGCCGAGGGACTGATAACCTCAAACTCCTCCTCTCCTTACACCTTTCTACTTTGTATTGGACTGATGAAGCCACTGTGTGGCGAAACGTTTCCTCAATAAAGATACCCAAGTGTTGCATATGTGTCTAATTTTACAACTATGACTATTGATGTAATATACATTTAAAGACCCTACTTTCACTTTACCTTTCCTGCTCATTTCTGTTTTTCCACTATACTTATTACTGTCCTTGTCACCTAGTGCCACTGGCTTTCCAGTATCAACCATATTCTGTCTATTACTAGTTCCCCTAGAACTCATAATATTAATACACTGGGATTTCACTGTTTTTTCCCCAAAACCCATACCACTAACTTTTTCTAGTTTAAAGCCCTAACAGCTCCCTCCACTGCAGTTGCCAGTGCCCCCACCCCAGACCTGGATAAGTGAACCCCATCCCTGGCATACATGTCATATCTACCATAGAAGAGGTCCCAGTTGTCAATGAATGTTACTGCATTTTCCTTACAGTATTTGTCCAGCCAGCAATTGACACCAATTGCCCTGGACAGCCATTCATCTCCAACTCTTCTAATTGGCAAAATACCACATATGACAGGGTTCCCACCCTTCTTCCTAATTAAGTCTATTGCTGATAGTGTCCCTTACGTGTTGGTACATGAGATTTTCCAGTACCACCTCCATCATCTTAACCCTCCACGTTTCTTGGCCCCCATGTGGCTCTAAGTTCTCCCAATCAATTTCCTTATGGTTGAAGTCACCCATGATCAGTAGCTTCGCCCTGCTCGCACGAGCCCTTCTGGCCACTTCTGCCAGTGTGTCAATCATCGCTCTGTTACTCTCATCATACTCTTACCTTGGCCTCCTGCTGTTCTGTGGTGGGTTATACATCACTGCAATTACCACCTTGGGACCTCCAGACTGTAGCATTCCTACTATGTAATCCCCAGCTTCTCCTCTGTCTCCTCTCTCCAGCTCCTCAAAATCCTATTGGTTTTTGATCAACAGTGCCACTCCTCCACCCCCTCTGTTCCCTCTGTCTTTCCTCAGGATCTGGTATCCCATTGGAAAGATGGCATCTGTTATCATATCTGTGAGCTTGGTTTCTGTTAGAGCTATTATGTCCGGTGATGCCTCTTTGATTTTTTCGTGCCACTCCTCCCACTTATTTGTTATTCCATCGGCATTGGTGTACCATACCTTCAGTTTCCTCTCTAACACCGGGGGGTCTGTGAGGGTGGGGGACCTGGCGGTGGAATGTGAGATTCTATAGTGGAGTGTTGGGTGGGGTTTGTGAGTGTGGGTTGTAATTTGTGTTGGGATAGTGTGCTTGGTTGTGGGGTGTTGGGGATGGTGTGTGTGTGTGTGTGTGTCTATGTGTGTGTGTGTGTGTGTGCAAAAAATCGCGAACAAACGATGCAAAATGCAAAACAATCACAGGAGGAGTTGAATGATAGCTCTAGGCCTTTCGTCTTGCTATGAACACATCATCAGGGGCTTGAATGTGTTTGCTCGGATTTTATTCTATAGAAAGGACTTTTAAATGAGTTCATGTTAATTGTCTTCAGGAAGAAATCCGAATACTCTTCATTGATGCCTTTTATCCACTTCTCCGAGGCTCTGGATCCCACAACTTGCACCAGAGCTGCACCCCCATCCTATGTATATATATATATATATATATATATATATACATATATATATATATATATATATATATATATATATATATATATATATATATATATATATATATATATATATATATATTATATATCCATTTTCATCTTGATGTCTACCACAATTCTTCCCTTGCTATCTACCACAATCCTTCCCTTGCTATCTACCACAATCCTTCCCTTGCTGTCTACCACAATCCTTCCCTTGCTATCTACCACAATCCTTCCCTTGCTGTCTACCACAATCCTTCCCTTGCTATCTACCACAATCCTCCCCTTGCTATCTACCACAATCCTCCCCTTGCTATCTACCACAATCCTTCCCTTGCTGTCTACCACAATCCTCCCCTTGCTATCTACCACAATCCCTCCTCTTGCCTCCAGGTCTGTGTCAGTCTCAGAGCAGACAGCGCTCACCCTCAAGTCTCTAAGAGAGATCCTGTCAAAAAAACGTCTCTCAACTTAACTCTGAAGGGCGTTGCATGGCTTTCATTGAGCTTCAGAGAGCTTTTGCAACATTGCACTGAATGCCAGACCATTTCTGCAACATAGCGGTGAATGTTAGAGCATTTCTGCAATACTGCACTGAACGCCACGGCATTTCTGCAACATAGCAGTGAATGGTACATCATTTCTGCAATATGGCAGTGAATGGTACGTCATTTTTGCAACATAGCAGTGAATGGTACGTCATTTTTGCAACATAGCAGTGAATGGTACGTCATTTCTGCAACATAGCAGTGAATGGAACGTCATTTCTGCAACATAGCAGTGTATGGTACGTAATTTATGCAACATAGCAGTGAATGGTACGTCATTTCTGCAACATAGCAGTGAATGGTACGTCATTTCTGCAACATAGCAGTGAATGGTACGTCATTTCTGCAACATAGCAGTGAATGGTACGTCATTTCTGCAACATAGCAGTGAATAGTACGTCATTTATGCAACATAGCAGTGAATGGTACGTCATTTTTGCAACATAACACTGAGTTGTACGTCATTTCTGCAACATAGCAGTGAATGGTACGTCATTTCTGCAACATAGCAGTGAATGGTACGTCATTTCTGCAACATAGCAGTGAATGGTACGTCATTTCTGCAACATAGCAGTGAATGGTACGTCATTTCTGCAACATAGCAGTGAATAGTACGTCATTTATGCAACATAGCAGTGAATGTTACGTCATTTCTGCAACATAACACTGAATTGTACGTCATTTCTGCAACATAGCAGTGAATGGTACGTCATTTCTGCAACATAGCATTGAATGGTACGTCATTTCTGCAACATAGCAGTGAATGGTACTTCATTTCTGCAACATAACAGTGAATGGTACATCATTTCTGCAACATAGCAGTGAATGGAACGTCATTTCTGCAACATAGCAGTGAATGGTACGTCATTTCTGCAACATAGTAGTGAATAGTACGTCATTTCTGCAACATAGCAGTGAATGGTACGTCATTTCTGCAACATAACAGTGAATTGTACGTCATTTCTGCAACATAGCAGTGAATGGTACGTCATTTCTGCAACATGACCGTGAATGGTACGTCATTTCTGCAACATAGCAGTGAATGGAACGTCATTTCTGCAACATAGCAGTGAATGGTACGTCATTTCTGCAACATAGCAGTGAATGGTTCGCCATTTCTGCAACATAGCAGTGAATGGTACGTCATTTATGCAACAGAGCAGTGAATGGTACATCATTTCTGCAACATGACAATGAATGGTACGTCATTTCTGCAACATAACAGTGAATGGTACGTCATTTCTGCAACAGAGCAGTTAATGGTACGTCATTTCTGCAACATGACAATGAATGGTACGTCATTTCTGCAACATAGCAGTGAATGGTACGTCATTTCTGCAACATAGCAGTGAATGGTACGTCATTTCTGTAACATAGCAGTGAATGGTACGTCATTTCTGCAACATAGCAGTGAATGGTACGTCATTTCTGCAGCATAGCAGTGAATGGTACGTCATTTCTGCAACATAGCAGTGAATGGTACGTCATTTCTGCAACATAGCAGTGAATGGTACATCATTTCTGCAATATGGCACAAACTTCATTACTGCCTCGTCCAAGTCATTTAACCTGAGGCTAAAGAAATACTTCCTATACATCACTTTGGTTCACTGTGTCACCTTAATCCTGGTGCTCTTTTACTCTGTCCTCTTAGCATATTGTATGTCGTGATCATGTCTCATAGAGCATTTCTCTTAGTTCTGGTACTAGTCTTGCTGCTAATTTTTGGACCTTTTCCAGTTTTTTCACGTGTTTAACTAGGTGTGGGGTCCATGCTGCGGCTGCGTACTCAATGACTGGTCTTCCCTATGTCGTGTATAAGGTTCTGAAGGATATTTTGTTTACGTTTCTGAATGCTGTTCTGAAGTTGGTTAATCTTGCATGTCACTGTTGTTTTATAGTGTATGTGTATTTCTGAGGATATATTTGGTTCTGTGTTCACCCCCAGGTCCTTTAAACTGATATTTGAAGCTTCTATCTTCCCATGCTGTACTCTATGTCCAGTCTTCTCACTCTAAAGTACATAACCTTGCATTTGTTTGGGTTCAACTCCAACTGCCACTTATTTGGCCATATCTACAGTCTGCACTTACCTATTTGTGGTTGCAAGGTCGAGTCATAGCTCCTGGCTCCGCCTCTTCACTGGATTCTACTAGGTCCACTCTCTTCCTGCTCCATAAGCATTATTATACCTCTTCTTAAAGCTATGTATGGATCCTGCCTCCACTACATCACTCTCCAGATTGTTCCACTTCCTGACAACTCTATGGCTGAAGAAATACTTCCTAACATCCCTGTGACTCATCTGAGTTTTCAACTTCCAATAGTGACCTTTTGTTGCTGTGTCCCCTTTTTGTTGTGTCCCCTTGTTGGTGTGTCCCCTTGTTGCTATGTCCCTTGTTGCTATGTTACCGTGTTGCTGTGTCCCCTTGTTGCTGTGTCCCCTTGTTGCTGTGCCCCCTTGTTGCTGTGTCCCCTTGTTGCTGTGTCCCCTTGTTGCTGTGTCCCCTTGTTGTTGTGTCCCCATGTTGCTGTGTCACCTTGTTGTTGTTTCCACTTGTTGTTGTGTCCCCTTGTTGATGTGTCCCATTGCTTCTGTGTCCCCTTGTTGATGTGTCCCTTTGTTGTTGTGTCCCCATGTTGCTGTGTCCCATCTCTGGAACATTCTGTCTCTGTCCACCTTGTCAATTCCTCTCAGTATTTTATATGTCTTTATCATGTCACCTCTATCCCTCCTGTCCTCCAGTGTCGTCAGGTCGATTTCCCTTAACCTCTCCTCGTAGGACATACCCCATAGCTCCGGGACTACTCCTGTTGCAAACCTTTGCAGTTTCTCTAATTTCTAGACGTGTTTAACCAGGTGTGGGTTCCATACTGGTGCTGCATACTCCAGTATGGGCCTAACATACACGGTGTACAGTGTCTGACGTATACGGTGTGGTGTCGTGTAAGTGTGTGTCTGTGTGTGTGTGCAGGGGTGGGCCAGTTATGGGTTAGGTGGTGGGTGTGGCCCACACTGGTGATAGATGGTCCACTAGACAGCACAGAGAACAATTATTTTCTTGTTACTACCACTGGAGAGAGAGAGAGAGAGAGAGAGAGAGAATGTTGTGAGCGTAGGCGTGGTTGTCTATGGGTGTGGCTGTGTGTGGATGTGTACATGTGTCAATAAAGACACCAAGGTATTGTGCATGTGTCTTATTCATCAATAAAGACACCCATGTGTTGTGCATGTGTCTTATTCATCAATAAAGACACCCAGGTGTTGTGCATGTGTCTTATTCATCAATAAAAACAACCAGGTGTTGTGCATTTGTCTTATTCATCAATTAAGACACCTAGGTGTTGTACATGTGTCTTATTCATCAATAAAGACACCTAGGTGTTGCACATGTGTCTAATTCATCAATAAAGAAACCTAGGTGTTGTACATGTGTATTATTCATCAATAAAGACACCCAGGTGTTGGACATGTGTCTTATTCATCAATAAAGACACCCAGGTGTTGTACATGTGTCTTATTCATTAATAAAGACACCCAGGTGTTGTACATGTGTCTTATTCATCAATAAAGACACCCAGGTGTTGTACATGTGTCTTATTCATCAATAAAGACACCCAGGTGTTGTACATGTGTCTTATTCATCAATCAATAAAGACACCCAGGTGTTGTGCATGTGTTTTATTCATCAATAAAGACACCCAGGTGTTGTACATGTGTCTTATTCATCAATAAAGACACCCAGGTGTTGTACATGTGTCTTATTCATCAATAAAGACACCCAGGTGTTGTACATGTGTCTTATTCATCAATAAAGACACTCAGGTGTTGTACATGTGTCTTATTCATCAATAAAGACACCCAGGTGTTGTACATGTGTCTTATTCATCAATAAAGACACCCAGGTGTTGTACATGTGTCTTATTCAGCAATAAAGACACCCAGGTGTTGTACATGTGTCTTATTCATCAATAAAGACACCCAGGTGTTGTACATGTCTCTTATTCATCAATAAAGACACCCAGGTGTTGTACATGTGTCTTATTCATCAATAAAGACACCCAGGTGTTGTACATGTGTCTTATTCATCAATAAAGACACCCAGGTGTTGTACAGGTGTTTTGTTCACCTGGAGGTAGTGAAGACTGAACGTACTGCACTGCACATGATGTACATGACATACATTTTGCACATGATGTACATGGTGTACATGACATACATTTTGCACATGATGTACATGGTGTACATGATGTACGTGATGTACATGATGTACGTGCTGTACGTGGTGTACATGATGTACATGATGTACATGGGCTGTACATAAAATGGGGTAATAGAGTGTTGGAGAGGGAAGAGAGGGAGGTAAATACTTAGGTAAATTCTTGCTAATTCTGTAAATCATTACTCAGTACCCATCCCGGAAGTAACCGGAATTTAATATTAATGCCAAATAGGTAATTCACATGTGGCTAATACAACTCAGTATTTAATTAGACATAAGTATTTCAAAAATAAAATAGTTTCCCATATTTCTTTTTTTTCGAAAAAATATTTCAGGAATTAAAAATAAATCACCGGAATTACTCTGACAGACTAGAATTTTGTTTCCAAAATATCCCAGCCCCACAATTCACCTGCCTTGGGGGGATTAATTAAATGCTCTCTTTTAAACGACTACCAGTGCAGATTTGCCCATGAGGGGGAGTGGGAACAAGTCTTTGAATGGGAAAATTGAGGCAACTGAAAAGGACAGAAAAAGATAAATATTCCTGTCAGTACAAACGATTGAAAAAGTACGATATATATATATATATATATATATATATATATATATATATATATATATATATATATATATATATATATATATATATATATATATATATAACAACTCAGAGCTACATGTCAAATACTTCGTCCAACTCCCCGGCAGTGGGCCGCATGCCCAGAATACTGCAGGCATTTCCCCTCTGGATCGCAACACTGAGTCTCTGAAAGAGGAAGCTGGTCGCCCTGTGGTCTTTGGTTTCTATGA
The DNA here is from genome assembly GCA_009830355.1 of Cherax destructor. Lineage (NCBI taxonomy): Eukaryota > Metazoa > Arthropoda > Malacostraca > Decapoda > Parastacidae > Cherax > Cherax destructor. The sequence goes on from WNWK01043416.1 coordinate 8,309, forward strand.
TGAGTTTTCCACCCAGCTCCTTGAGAAACTTTAGAGCACACTTGCCCCATGCTCCATGGGTCTCCGACCCTGTTGGGATGAAGTTATAGCAAGAGGGAAGGTCTTCATATTTGCGGGTCTTCTGGGTCTCCCTGTGGCTGGCAGCTCCACCCCCTTCGGCTAAGGAGTGTGGCAAGTAGGTGTCTGCCAATGTGGCAGCACAGGTGTAGTCCCAGGCAATCTGCTTACCATCCTTCCAGGGTAGCATAGTGGCTCCATCAGGACGCTTTTGACTTCCATCAGACCTCTGCACTTGGGGTTCCCGTTGAGCTGGGCAACGGCCTGTGGCGAGGCTTCTCTTTATGATGTCATTGACCTCCTCATGTCTAGCATACTTCCCTTCTGATGTGTGACACACTAGACCATGAAGTCCGAATTGATCAGCCGTCGCCCTGCCGCAAATACACCTATGTTCGGTGAGCCTGGGGGCGGCTAGGCGAAGAGCAACACCAATCCGAATGGCCTGTGGGTCGAGTCGAGTGCCCAGAGAGGAATTGGGAACAGCTAGAAGGAAATCTCCTGAGTGTGGTGCCTTCACCGCTAGGAGACGAGCTTATATATATATATATATATATATATATATATATATATATATATATATATATATATATATATATATATATATATATATATATATTATATATATTCTTGCAGCAATGATCACTTACCTTGTGGGTTGTCCTCTAGAGGAAGCAAGAGAGGGAGAAGTATAACAAGATAACTGAGGGAGAAGTATAACAAGATAACTGGTTTTATATGAATTATCATTCACACAATTTTTTAAGAGAGAGATAACTCAAAATTTATTTAAATTTGCTTATTAGTTTTGTGGATAGTTTAAATTGATGTATTTTTTTTATATCGACTTAGTTTAGTTTTTTAAATTTATTAACAGATTTACAATAGATTTACAATTGATTAGTTACAGCCTTTTGAGTAAATAGGTTTCAAGTCTATCTACTACACGTGGGTCATTAAGACTGGTTGGTTGGTTAAAGGGGTATAAAGTCTATCTACTACACGAGGGTCATTAAGACTGGTTAGTTGGTTAATGGGGTTTAAAGTCTATCTACTACACGAGGGTCATTAAGACTGGTTGGTTGGTTAATGGGGTTTAAAGTCTATCTACTACACGAGGGTCATTAAGACTGGTTGGTTGGTTAATGGGGTTTAAAGTCTATCTACTACACGAGGGTCATTAAGACTGGTTGGTTGGTTAATGGGATTTAAAGTCTATCTACTACACGAGGGTCATTAAGACTGGTTGGTTGGTTAATGGGGTTTAAAGTCTATCTACTACACGAGGGTCATTAAGACTGCATGTCACCTGTACACCACCAGTCAAGAATACTTTAATACCTAAAATACTGATTAATGTAAACTACCAGTGTATATACACTGAGAAATACACCTCTCAGTGTATATACACTGAGATATACACCTCTCAGTGTATATACACTGAAATATACACCTCTCAGTGTATATACACTGAGATATACACCTCTCAGTGTATATACACTGAGATATACACCTTTCAGTGTATATACACTGAGATATACCCACCTATCAGTGTACATACACTGAGATATACACCTCTCAGTGTATATACATTGAGATATACCCACCTCTCAGTGTATATACACTGAATCACACTTTGACTGCTAAAGTGTATATAACTTAAGTGCTTTAGTACACACACACACACACACACACACAGTACTGGAAACAAGGTTGAAGGTTTGGTACACAAACGCGGATGGAATTACGAATAAGTATGAAGAGTGGAATGAAAGAATAGGTGAGGCATCCCCAGATATCATAGCGGTCACAGAAACTAAACTAAATGAGACAGTATCAGATGCAATCTTCCCACAGGGATATCAGATCCTGAGGAAAGATAGAAGGAGCAGGGGGGGAGGAGGGGTCGCACTGCTTGTAAGGAACCATTGGAGATTCGAGGAAATGGAAGGAATGGAGGTGTGTAGAGAAAGGGACTTCATAGTAGGTACCATCCAGTCTGGGGAGCACAAGATAGTCATTGCAGTGATGTATAACCCACCACAGAACTGCAGGAGGCCAGGTGAGGAATATGATGAGAACAACAGAGCGATGGTGGACACTCTAGCGGAGGTGGCAAGAAAAGCGCACATGAGAAGAGCGAAGTTACTGGTCATGGGCTATTTCAACCACAGGGAGATCGACTGGGAGAACCAAGAACCACGTGGGGGTCCAGAAACTTGGAGAGCCAAGATGATGGACGTGGTACTAGAAAACCTGATGCACCAACATGTTAGGGACACGACCAGAGAGAGAAGAGAGGACGAACCATCAATGCTGGACCTTGTATTTACCTTGAACAGCTCAGATATCGAGGACATAACACACGAAAGCCCCCTGGGGGCCAGTGACCATATGGTGCTGAGTTTTGAGTACATTGTGGAGCTACAGATGGAGAGGAAAACGGTGCTGAAAGAGACAAACCAGACTTTAAAAGAGGAAACTACACGGATATGAGAAATTTCCTGCAGGAGGTTCAGTGGGAAAGGGAAATGGAAGAACAGTCAGTAAATGGAATGATGGATTACGTACCGACAAAGTGCAAGGAGGCAGAAGAACAGTTTATACCCAAAGGAAAAAGATTAAATGGGAAGGCCAGAAAGAGCCCCTGGTTTACCCAAAGGTACAGGGAGGCAAAGATTCAGAGTGTCAGAGAATGGAAAAGGTACAGAAGGCAAAGTACCCAAGTAAACAAAGAAATTAGTAGAAGAGCTAGAAACGAGTATGCACAGGTACGGAGGGAGGCCCAGAAACAGTACGAAAATGACATAGCATTGAAAGTCAAGTCTGACCCGAAACTTATGTACAGTCACATCAGAAGGAAGACAACAGTTAAAGACCAGGTGATGAGGCTGAGGAGAGAAGATGGGGAACTCACAAGCAATGATCAAGAGGTATGTGAGGAGCTCAACTCGAAGTTTAAGGAAGTATTCACAGTGGAGACAGGTAGGCAGCTGGGTAGACAGGATGGGGTGTGTCACCAACAAGGGATGTATCAAGTGCTGGAGGGCATACACACAAGTGAGGAGGAGGTGAAGCAGTTACTCAGTGACCTTGATACCTCAAAGGCGATGGGACCGGACAATATCTCCCCGTGGGTTCTTCGGGAAGGAGCTGAGGGACTGAGTGTGCCACTTACCATAATATTCAACACATCCCTTGAAACTGGGCAGCTACCTGAGGTATGGAAAAAGGCCAACGTAGTCCGCATCTTTAAAAAAGGAAACAAAAAAGAGGCACTAAACTATAGACCGGTGTCACTTACGTGTATAGTGTGCAAAGTCTTGGAGAAAATCATCAGGAAAAGAATGGTGGAGCACCTCGAGCTGAACAGGATAATCAACGCCAGACAGCACGGATTCCGGGAAGGCAAATCCTGTGTAACAAACCTCCTGGAGTTCTATGATAAAGTAACAGAGGTAAGGCAAGAAAGAGAAGGGTGGGTTGATTGCATTTTTTTGGACTGCAGGAAGGCCTTCGACACAGTTCCTCATATGAGATTAGTAAAGAAGTTGGAAGACCAAGCATGTATAACAGGAAGGGCACTGGAATGGATTAGGGAATACCTCACAGGGAGGCAACAACGGGTCATGGTGCGCGATGACGTATCACAGTGGGCGCCTGTGACGAGCGGTGTACCACAGGGGTCAGTCCTAGGACCAGTGCTATTCTTGGTATATGTGAATGACATGACGGACGGGATAGACTCAGAAGTGTCTCTGTTCGCAGATGATGTGAAACTAATGAGGAAAATCCCATCGGAAGAGGACCAAGCAGGACTTCAAACAGACCTGGACAAGCTTGACTCTGATCAGCAACTGGCTTTAAATTTAATCCCCAAAATTTAAAGTCGAAGATCGGAGAAAGGCAAAAAAGACCGCTGACAGAGTACAGGCTAGGCGGACAAAGGCTCAAACCTCGGCAAAGGAAAAAAACCTTGGGGTGAGTATAACGCCAAGCACGTTTCAAGGGGCCCATCAACCAGATATCTGCGGCAGCAAAGGGCGACTGGCAAACCCCAAGATTAGCGTTCCGTTACCTTAACAAGGAATCTTCAAGACACTTTAAACCTGTACGTCAGGCCCATACTAGAATATTTAACCGTCTAACCCACACCTGGTCAAGCACGTAAAGAAACTAGAGAAAGTGCAAAGGTTTCGACAAAGGTTTGTTCCACAACTGGGGGTGTCCTTTAAGAAAAGGGTTTAGAAATAATAACAACACTGGAGGAAAAAAAAGGGCAGAGGAGCAGTCGAAAACAAAATCTGCGGGGAATGACAAGGGAGACATGAAATTTCCAAAACACAGAAAAAAGGGGACACAACTGGAAGCTGAGCTCAGATGGTAAAGGGGTGTTAAGGGAAACATTTTTACCATAAAGGGATCAGGAAGTGGAATAGTCTGAAAAATATAGTGGGGCAGGGCCATACTGTTTTAAAACAAAAAAAAATTTTATATATATATATATATATATATATATATATATATATATATATATATATATATATATATATATATTTTTCTTTAAAATTATATAAGAAACACGTTACATAGCATATAAACATGCTATATTTATATGTAATGGACATCTGGTATGGGGCGGTGGAAAACATTATTTCTCTGGTCCAGCACCAGAAAACGTGTACGAAATCTGCGTTTGGAAAGTGACTTCCCTTGACTTGACATTCTGCTATTTTTTATAATTCTCGGCATGAATTATTATCATTACTTCTCCCATCGTTTATGATGACATCTAAAGGTAGTTGTTAAAACGTTTAAACTCATGAACAAGTTTTGTCGATGTAATAATATGGCTGTGGGCCGCAGTGTAGGTAGTCGGTAGGTGTGGTGGTCGTAGGTGTAGCCCAGGCGGGCCACACCACCGACTACCACCGATTTCTACAAATAAATCTACTCACCCTCATCCTACATTAAGACTAAAACATATTTTAAGGTAAATAATGAGTGTACTGTTGTGTATTTTATCTCTCTGGACTGCTTTAAATATCGGTTATTAAGTTTGGGACGGGGAGCCGGGGCTACCTACACCTACAAATAAGTACTACTCACCTCTCGCCCTATTAAGACTACAAATATTTTAAGGTAAGTAATGAATGAACTGTGCTATTTTTCTTTTTATTGTGATTTTAATGCCTAGTTCTATTACTAACTTAATATAGTTAGTGTAAACTTGTTGTCTGGCATTTATATGCATTTATAAGTGGAAAAATGGCGTTTAGCTTTCCGGCGATGTCAGCGATAGCCTAGAACCTAACCTATAAAGGGGTCCTATTTTATATTTTTTTTTAGTTATGTTCAATTGATTTTCCCCAGATTTATAGCGTTTTTTTCCCCTGTTTGGCAAAAAAGACCGTTCTTTTGCAACCTTTATCCGGTTTGACACTATATATTAAGGGGATAACAGTTTTTGTGGTGCCCCACGATGATTCTTTGAAATTCTCTGAAGGGAAAAAAAACCGCCATTTTTTTGGATGAGTTTCCCCTTGACTGAGGGGAAAAAAGGCCCCCCGGACACATCTTACAAACCCCAGTTTAAATTTTTCCCACTTTTTTTATGATCTTCCATTTCATAAAGATGATTATGAAACTAAATGACCATGAACATTGTTACAGTCGTCGAAAATGAAAGGGGTTATTTATTTCTCTAATACGACCAATGTAAAGTTATAACAAGAAGACGGGGGCAGGTTAAAAAGGGGAGGCAAATGTTAGAAAACATGCTGGGTTTGAAATAAAACTTACCTTGCTGTAATAATAGGGGGCGTAGGTAAAGGCGACCTCGACCCCGTAGTTTTGGTAACCCTTTCTGACAGAGCCGAAGGAATACATGGGGGAAAACTGCAGCCAAACACCACCAGCATCCCCCCGGACCCCCCCGGGGGTGAAAAGGGGGAAGCAAAACCCGGGGAACCCCTGGAAGACCCTCTTTCCAGGATCCTCCAGTAGTCTTTAATATTGGTACAGTGAAGTCCACCCCCTGGCACGATGTATCAATCAAGAAAGGCCAGCAGCAAACCCCCCCTTCCCGTGGGAAGACCCCCCAAGTGCTGAAAATTTTTCAAAACGGGTTTTTGGATTATAAAGACATTTAATTAACATATCTGAAGCAAAAACCATCAAAAGCAGACTATAAAATATCTTTGGTAAGCGAGTCTGTAGGCTACTTATACTGGCCTCTTTACCTCTAAAATTAAATATTTTAAACTAATTATAATAAACTTTTATTATTGATCAGGTTAAAGTTTTTTTAATATTACTTAATATCATAGTTTCATTGCTATATAGACTGCTTGTTGAGGCGGGTATTCAAATAGGAGGCTGAATTATTCTTTGAGCATACCACTGCCACGAGTGTCCTCTCAACATGAAACAGTTCGCTAGGCTCATGTTGTTTGAGGATCGATGGCTGAGTGGATAGGTGACACGTATATTGTGTTGTCTCTTGGGGCGGGGTACAATATATATATATATATATATATATATATATATATATATATATATATATATATATATATATATATATATATATATATATATATATATATATATATATATATATATATATATATATATATATATATATATATATATATAGTATATATATATATATATATAGATATATATATATATAAATATATATATATAGGGGAAAAAGGGAAAAATACTTTGGGGTTTTTAAGGCCACAAGGCATGATAACGTAGTGATTCAAGGGGGCTTTAACTTTAGTCAGATTGATTGGAATTTCTTGACAGGTAATTTAGAATCCAAAAAACTTTTTAAAAATAGTTCAGGATTGCTTTTGAAGCAGTTTGTGACAGAACCTACAAGGGAAAAAACCTACTTAACTTGGTTCTGGCAAACAAAAGGGAAACCCCTTTTTAATAATTTAGAAATTTCAGACGAACTCGGACAAGCGACCACAAGTCAATTACCTTTTGCATTGAATGGATGTATGATAATAAGGGTAATTCAGTAACAGTCCCAGACTTTCGCAGCAGTTTTGGGCTTGAAAACACTTATCAACTGTGGACTGGGGTAACGAAGAGAGCTATCACTATGACAGCTTTCTTAACACTATACAGGCA
>WNWK01043417.1:0-15511 GCA_009830355.1 Cherax destructor
AAATATAAGATTGTGAGGTTGCAGTTACTAGTACAACTGTTGCACTAACGCAGACTAAGGATTTGGTCATTGAAATTGTTCAGTCTCTGTAAGTTAGCATCTCAAGGAATTTGGACAGTTCATTTTCATTCGTGATATAGTAAGCACGGCCTACATTTGTTTTCTTAACTATCATTTTCCCTTCTCGGGTGAAGCACTGGTGGATTTTGTCATTATTCTCACGTTTAAGCTTTTTCACTCTGTATAGTAGGTTCTGTCGTTTTTTTGTGAGGCACTCATTTACGAAAAGATCTTGTTTTGCACTAATTGATGTTTTAATAAGATCGGTTTTACTGTCTATCGTGTGAAATCTAAGCATAACACTCTTTTTTCTACCTCGTGTGCCAAGTAATCGTGATTCTGTTATTTCTGATGCTGGTATTACTACATTTAAGTGGTCTTTTATGGTCTGAAGAGCAGCATCTTTGCAGTTGGTATGGTTTATGCCACTTGGAAAGAGTGCACTGCTAATTATTACCGCGTTGGATAACTTATCTTGCTCAGCTTTATCTTCTTGGTTAGAAAAATAGTCAGTCAGCTGGGTATCCATGTTGGTCTTCGAGTTCTTGACAGCATCTTCAACCTTCGTGTTTAGGGATGTTATTTGTTCAGTATGGCTGGCTATGACTGATTGGAGGGTCTTTCCAAAATCACCCATCCCAGCTGATGTAAACTTCTGTTCAAAGCTTAGGATCTTACTTTCAAGGTGGGCTAACTTAGTTTCATGCTTAGATAGTGTTGTACGAAGATTCATGTTTTCCTCAATTAGGGTGGTGATGTATGACTTAAGAGTGGCAGGATCATTTGTCATACCTGAGATCGTTTCAGATGGATCAAATCCTTTGAAGGCAGTGTTGTTTAAGGGAGATTCAGTCAAAGTTGGTGTAGTTGCTGTCCCGTCGTCTTGGGTGGTGGTTGAGTAGGGTGAGGGAGAGGGAGAGTCAGCCATTGTGTTTGTTGACATGTTGCCTGGGGTGGTGGTGGGGTGGGTGGATGGTGCACCGGCGTCCTGCTGGGTAGTCAAATGAAATAGTCGAGATCTTGGTGATTTCTTGTTGTTCTTATTGCTGCTTCTTCTGTTATTATGTCTCATAGTAATACAGGGGATGTTGTGGATATGACGTAGAAGCTATAGTTGCTCAGAGCTTGTTGTGGGTGCTCGTCTGGCAGCGGGCTTTGTTTTGGGTTTGACTGGCACTCTCCACTTGGATCGATAATTTTTCGAGTAGGTGGTCTTACTGTTGATATTCTTGAGTCATTCTTGGGTCTAGGTGCGTTAGTGCAGCAGTTCTGCAATTAGGCCATCATAGAAGCGTTGGTGGGTTCTGGCTGGAGAAGAAAATAACAGAGCTTGGGTGCCATTGTCGTTGCCGCTGCCGCTATCTAAATGTTGCCTGAAAGACACAGTGGTAAGATGGCAGAGGAACAAGGTGAATTTAAACAGGGAATGTGTGGATTAAGAGTTTGCAATAATGCTCATAAGTGGGCAATACTTAACCCTTTCGGGGTTTTGGTCGTACTAGTACGTCTTACGCACTGGGGTTATTGACGTACTAGTACGCCTAAATTCTAGCGCCCTCAAATCAAGCAGAAACAGGCTGTTAGGCCTAGATGTGATAGAATGGGTCTGTGCGGTCAGTGTGCGCAGTATAAAAAAATTCCTGCACCACAGTGCATAATGAGGAAAAAAAAACTCCGACCGTGTTTTTGGTTTAAAACAGCGACTTTGCAGTCTATTTTCGTATGGTATTTATTGTTGTATTCTCGTTTTCTTGTTCTTATTTGATAGAATGGAAGATATATTACAGAAATATAGATGATTTTGATTGGTTTGTCAATAACAAGTACCTTGAAATTGATGTTCAAGAGTAAACAAATCACACCATGCGTCCAATACACATCAACTGGCGAGTCTAATATTCATGTACAAGTGCTCTGATATTATTTATACCATTTTTACAATGATGCAGTTGTATACATAACAATAAATCTTCTATTTTTTTGTGAGAATAAAAATTCAAAATGGAAAGCAAAAGTAATGTAAGAGGGGCCTGGAGACGTAACTAATGAACAGAGAAGATGTTATTTTAGTGCCAGGAATGTCTGTCTTGTTTATTATGGATCCTATTTTGAAATTGGCATCGTTTGAAATTTGTGTGAAATTGGCCAAATTGCCATTTTCTGACCACTATTTTGGGTAGTTGAAATTGGTAAATAGGCGGTTTCTTGTACTCAATCGATAGAAGAAATGGAGTTCTAGCGAAATAGCTATAATTTTAGTAGACTGAAACATTGCAATGTGCCGAAAATAGGGCTCAAAGTGGGCGAAATCGCCGATGCGTAAGTGTCATGGCTACCGCTAACTTCGCGAAAGCATAATTCCGTTAGTTTTCGATCAAATTTCATAATTTTTGTGGCGTTATGATCGTAAAAAGATTCTCTATCATTCCATAAGAAAACATAATTTTTTTTTTTAAATTCGTGGACCCTGAGAAGGAGTTTCAGAGACCCCCTTGGACCCCCAAAGGGTTAACCCTTTGACTGTCGGAGGCCCCATTCTGAAACTGCATTCTATGTCGGAAAATTTTGGAAAAAAAAATAAATTATTTTTTCTTATGAAATGATAGAGAATCTTTTCCCGATTGTAATGACACCAAAAGTATGAAATTTGATTAAAAACTTACGGAATTACGCTCTCGCAAAGTTAGCGATGTCAGTGATATATACGCATCGGCGATTTCGCCAACTTTAGCCCTATTTTAGCCAATTCCATGGGACAGTCGACCAAACTCATAGCTATTTCTTTAGAACTCCATTTGTTCTATCGATTGAGTACAGAAATCACCAATTTACGATTTCAACTACCCAATAAAGTGGTCAGAATATCGCATTTCGCCAATTTCATGCAAAATAAAAAGATGTCAATTTCAAAATAGGGTCCAGAATAAAAATGCAGACATCCCTAGCACTAAAATAAGATGTTATCTGTTGATTAGTCATGTCTTTAGGCCCTCTTACATTACTCTTGCTTTCTATTTTGATTTTTATTCATACAAAAATAGAAGATTTATTGTTATGCAGACTATTGCATTATTGTAAAACTGTATAAATAATATCTGTGCACTTGTGAAAGAATATTAGACTCACCAGTTGATGTGTATTGGACGCATGGTGTGATTTGTTTACTTTTGAACATTGGCAAAATCGAACATTTCCGCTACTTTGAGCTCAATTTCAAGATCGTTTACATCATGAAACTAATCAAAATCATCTCTATTCCTGTAATATGTTTCCCATTCTATCAAATGAGACCATGGAAAAGAGAATACAACCATAAATACTATACGAAAACACACCTCAAAGACGGCGTTTTAATTAAAAAAAACGGTCGGAGTTTTTTTTTTCTCATTATGTACTGCTTGCTGCAGGATTTTTTTTATACTGCGCACACTGACCACACAGACCCATTCTCTCACATGTGGGCCTACCAGCTTTCTCCTGCTTGATTTGAGGCTGCTAAAATTTAGGCGTATAAATACGTCCGAAACATTGGCTCGTAAGACGTAAATATACGTCCGAAACAGTCAAAGGGTTAATATAGGTAAGAAGCTGTTTGTTACATTTATAGATTTGGGAAAAGGCACAAAGAGTGGATACATTTATATTCATGGAGGAAGAATGAAACCCAAAGAGATCATTAATTCCTAGGGAATGGGAGTTACCCAGGTTTTAAGATGTCAGCTCCAATTTCTTGGATCAAGGCATGCCCCTTGAAGGAAACAGGTTAGCAATAAGTATGCAAATGCATGCATTATATATACAGTGGTACCCCGGTTTACAATATTTTTTCGTTCCAGAATGCTGTTCAAGTGCCATTACCAAACGAATTTATCCCCATAAGGAATAATGTAAAATAGACTAGTCCTTTTAGAACCCCAAAAATACACTTACAAAAGCATTTAAAAAAATAAACTTACATAAAAGGGCGAGTTTGGAGACCATCGTAAACCGGGGTACCACTGTATATATATATATAACATATATATTATTGTGACCACGAACGAGTGGTATTGAATCAATAACAACACTGCGACTAGCTGAGGATTCAAACCTATGTAGTTTTGGCCCTGCCTCACCATGAGGCAGGTCCAAAATTACATGGGTTCAAATCCTCAGCTAGTCGCAGTGTTATTGATTCAATACCACTTATTCTTGGTCACAATAATATATATACTGCTTGTGGAGGCTAGTACACCAAATGGGGATAAGAATGAAATTAGCTTAAAGGCACCCACACCACCGTATGTCCTCGGATCAAGAGTAACACACCTGGCATGGCTGGGTGCTTGGTTCTTGTAGGATTGTGTGGTTCAGTGGGTTAAGGTGTCATGTGATTTTTGCTCACCACGAGGCAGGGCCAAAACTACATGGGTTCAAATCCTCGGCTAGTCGCAGTGTTGTTATTGATATATAACACATGTATGTATGTTATTAGTGATAAGTTGATAATGTGGTAGGGATTTACAAGGATGGTGAAGCTTAGGATAGACTAGGTAGGAGAGAAGAGACATTTTCCAGTAAAATGATAAATGACAAATTTTATTTCCAGAAGGTATGGTTTACAATTGGATTGGAAAAGGTGGTATTATTGACAGTGGACCCCCGAGTAACGTAAAAACTTCATTCCAGAAGTCTGCTCAAGTGCCATTACCGAACGAATTTACTCCCTTAAGGAATGTCACATAGGTTAGTCTATTTCAGACCCCCAAAAATACACTTCCACAAGCACTTACAATATTATACTTACATAATTGTACGATTTCCGGGGTGCTCATTACTCGGGGGTCCACTGTACTTTATAGAAAGCTCCTGGTTATGTAAAGCATTTTGGACAGAAATGTAGGACTTAGACACCAATGCATGGTGTCACCGTTCCTTTAAGGTAGATGCCTTGATCCAGAGAATTGGAGCTACCCTTCTTTACCTTTGATCAGATCTGATTGTCTCCTATTCCTAGGTATGGTTATTGACTGTTTATAAATGGGGTTAAAGGAGAAGGTAATGCCTGAATCAAGTATGGGCACAGACTTAATAATAATGAATTTTATAAAAGGGGAAGTTATCACAATTGCTCTTTGTTGATGACAAACTTATGAATGTCACTTATTGCAGTAATGTCATGTACAGTGGTACCTTGACTTACGAGTGCCCCAACTTAAGAATTTTCCGGGTTACGAGCCATCGCTCGGTCGATTTTTTGCTTTGAGTTGCGAGCCAAAATCCGAGTTACGAGCGAGCTTCAGTTATGCCGCCACTTGCAGGAGATACCGAGGAAATATAAAAAACCTCGATAGTAACCAATGTGTAAGTAAAGAGAAACAATTCTGGAACATGTGTAATACATGTTCGGCAGGCTGGCTGGTTGGGTGGCCAGCTGGATGGCCGGCTGGGTGGCTGGCAACTGGCTGGCTAGCTGATTTGCTTTGGCTGTCTCTATCTCCTGTCTGTCTGTATCTATCTCTGTCTCTGTCTGTCTATCTCTCTCTGTCTATCTCTAATAATAATAATAATAATAATAAAAATAATAATAATAGTTTATTTAGACATGGTACAATGATACATAGGTAGACATATACAATAGGAATAAATGAACATGAACATGAGTAAAGTACACTGTAGACATTAATGATACATAGGTAGACATGATACATAGGTAGACATGATACATAGGTAGACATGATACATAGGTAGACATGATACATAGGTAGACATGATACATAGGTAGACATGATACATAGGTAGACATGATACATAAGTATAAATGAGATGTACATGCCAAAAGCCCCTAATATGCTGTGCATTGCGGGCATTCTTAGGACTATTGAATTGCAGACTACATGGTAAAAAATTATGGTTGATAATTTATAAAATAAGTATAATTGTGTATCTAAGTTATAACTGTCTATCTCTGTCTCTGTCTGTCTATCTCTGTCTCTGTCTGTCTGTCTATCTCTGTCTCTGTCTATCTCTCTCTGTCTATCTCTGTCTATATCTGTCTCTGTCTATCTCTGTCTCTGTCTATCGCTCTCTGTCTATCTCTGTCTCTGTCTATCTCAAAGGTACACATAAATACACTTATACATATGTAGTGTAAATTACCTAGGATAACCCAAATAATGCAGCCAATGTACTCACCTAATTGTGGTTGCAGGGGTCGAGACTCAGCTCCTGGCCCAAGCTTGTAGATATAAGGCATAATAAGCATGACTGGCAAGTAATACACATTTTCACTTGTTCAGGAATCAGACGTGACGACTCTGTTGAAGATAGAAATGAGACAGGAAAACACGCACCAATAGGGAATACATTAGGGAACACAGTCACAAAAAACAAGGCAAACACAAACCAGGCCTATGCAAATATTATGCATTTGGTATCTGCAGGCATGGAATTTCTGGGAAAACAGATGGGACATGCAACTTTGACCACCCCAGAAAATGCCGTGCCCATATGACAACAGGTAAATGCAACCTCCCTTTCTGTATGCTTTTCCACCCTGAAATGTGTCACTCATCAGTTCAGGAAAGACAGTGCTATAACCTATATTGCCAGACACACCACCTAAAGGGTACAAGACGACACAGAACATCCAGACCATGGGAAAACCTGGGTAGCCAAAGCCACTCCAGAGAGTTTTTTTTTAGCGCCAGGAAGGAAAAAAAGCTGGCAGGAAATGACAGAAATCGTACACCAACTGCAATCATTTCTGGAGTGGAACCACAGTCAATGGCCTCCACTCCAGAACAACAGATATTAGTGCCAGGAAAAAAAGACATCCCCCCATACCACCAATCCAACAACATTCATCTTTGCAAATATACAGGGTCTGAAGCCAGCAACAAACAACAAGATACCTTACATCCGTGGACTGCTTACAGAGTCAAATGCAATATTTGCGGCTTTCACAGAGACCCACATAAAGGATCACTTGGACAATAAAATATGGATCCCTGGCTACAACCTATACAGATGTGACAGAGTGAACAGGCAAAATGGGATGGTGGGGTTGGCCTGTATATCACAGAGTCACTTATATGCTCAGAACTACTAAATGCCTCAAATGATGTAGTTGAAGTTTTAGCAGTAAAGATTGAGAATCAAAACCTGGTCATCGTGGTTGTATACAAGCCTCCGGATGCAACGTCCCAACAATTCCAGGAACAGCTTCTGAAAATTGACCACTGTCTGGAAAACCTTCCAGCCCCTGCCCCCAACATCTTGCTCCTGGGGGACTTCAACCTAAGGCACCTAAAATGGAGGAATATTGCAAATAATGTTGTAGCAGAGATAACACCAGGAGGCAGCTCAGATGAAAACTCGCACACACACGAGCTTTTAAATCTCTGCACCAAATTCACCTTAAACCAGCAAATAATAGAGCCTACAAGATTGGAGATTACGCTGGACCTCATCTTCACTAACAATGATGATCTGATACGAAATGTCATCATATCAAAAACGATATACTCAGATCACAACATAATAGAGGTCCAGACATGTATGAGGGGGGCGCCAGATCGACAAAATGTGATGAGTCGTGAGGGAGCCTTCTCCAATTTCAACTTTAATAACAAAAACATAAGGTGGGACCAAGTAAACCAAGTCCTAAATTATATAAACTGGGAAGATAGCCTAAGCATCATGGATCCTAACCTATGTCTAGAACAAATTAACTCTGTGGCACTTGAGGTTTGCTCAAGGCAAATTCCCTTAAGGAAAAGGAGGAGAAGATGTAAACTAGAAAAAGAGAGGCGCTCCCTATACAGGCGAAGGTAAAGAATAACAGAGTGGCTACAAGAGGCCAATATATCTGAAATACATAGGGAGGCACCGGTCAGAGAAATAGCAAACATCGAATTAAAACTAAAGGAATCTTACAGGACTCAAGAAATGCGGGAAGAACTAAAAGCCATAAATCAAATTGAAAGAAACATAAAGTATTTCTTTTCTTATGCCAAAACAAAGTCGAGAACAACATCCAGTATTGGGCCCCTACTAAAACGAGATGGGTCCTACACAGATGACAGCAAGGAAATGAGTGAGTTACTAAAGTCTCAGTATGACTCAGTTTTTAGCAAGCCGCTAACCAGACTGAAAGTTGAAGACCTAAATGATTTTTTTATGAGAGTGCCACAGAACCTGGTAGACGCAAGCCTATCTGACATTACCCTGACGCCATATGACTTCGAAAAGGCGATAAATGACATGCCCATGCACTCCGCTCCAGGCCCTGACTCATGGAACTCATGGAGAGGGAGCATGGACACTTGAGTCGTCCCGCAGTTACTAAAAACAACAGACATAGCCCCACTCCACAAAGGCTGCAGTAAAGCAATAGCAAAGAACTATAGACCAATAGCACTAACGTCCCATATAAAAACTTGTCTTGGGACTTCCTCCTTGTAAGCTGCACTCTGTACAAGCGCTGTTGACACCGACACTCTGAGACGCTTCTCTCAGACTTACAAGTGGCTATGGGACAAATTTCTAGACGACTGCAGTAGAAAGAATTCCCCACTACATGCACGATTATGAAAGGGTTTAACTTACTTGATGGAGTAGAAATGTCTCCTAGTCTTCCTAAGCTGTAAACCCCTCCAAACACCATGTATAGGGAAGGACTTTAATCTGCAAAATTTAAGTGGTATTAGTGTCCTGTATTAACTCAGAATCCCCAGCTCTAGGGTATATCCTCCAAGCAATATCTAAACAGTAAGGGACACTAGCTTCCAGACTTTTACTCAATGAGGGGACGCTGGTACCTGCTAAATTGCGTCCGACCGTACGAGAGACCCACAACAAAAAACCTACACACGTTTCCCCAGGAAAACTGGCCAGATACTGAGAAGAAAAGAGGTAAGGTCCTACTGTGTTGGGTCTGGATGGAGTAAGATATCCACAGTACTTCGGGATATCTCTTCCAGGTCCCCAGGACAGATGTTGGGAGTCACGTGGGGACTGCTGCCTAGGTCGCAGCATTTGTTCACTCTGTGAAGTCTGTTTTAAGAAGAAATGCCCTAGCATCTTGTCAGCCTAGGTCAAGTGTGGGGCTGCCAGTTCTTGTTAGCTGACATAATCTAATGTTCGCCTATTCAGGCCTTAAACTACCTATGTTAGGGTGCTAGAGCTACATTATTAATATCTAAAGTCACCTCAATAATCCTAATATTAGTTACTAACTGTACAAACTTGCCTAAGCCTTCCTAGGAGAATAAATCTATCAATTAAAATGTACACAATTGTTACCTCCGCCAACTTCAATGTGTATGTTTGTTTTGGTTGGGTGTGTGGGTTCATAAAGGCAGTAAACAATAGCAAAGAACTACAGACCAATAGCGCTAACGTCCCATATCATAAAAATCTTTGAAAGGGTTCTAAGAAGAACGATCGCCACTCATCTAGATAACCACCAATTACACAACCCAGGGCAGCATGGGTTTAGAGCAGGTCGCTCCTGTCTGTCCCAACTACTGGACCACTACGACAAGGTCCTGGATGGTCTAGAAGACAAACAGAATGCAGATGTTATATACACATTCTTTGCAAAATCCTTTGATAAGTGTGACCATGGTGTGATAGCACACAAAATGCGTGAAAAAGGAATAACAGGAAAAGTTGGTAGATGGATCTATAATTTCCTAACAAGTAGAACACAAAGAGTAGTAGTCAACAGAGTAAAGTCTGAGGCGGCTACGGTGAAAAGCTCTGTTCCACAAGGCACAGTACTCGCTCCCATCCTGTTCCTCACCCTTATATCGGACATAGACAGAGATATCAACCACAGTGCCGTGTCTTCCTTTGCATATGACACCCTAATCTGCATGACAGTGTCCACCATTGAAGGCACTGCAAGACTCCAAGCAGACATCAACAAAATCTTTAAATGGGCTGCAGAAAACAATATGAAGTTCAATGATGATAAATTTTAATTACTCCGATATGGAAAAGGTGAGGAAATTAAAATCTCATCGGAGTATAAAACAAATTCCAACCACACAATAGAGCGAAAAACTAATGTCAAAGACCTGGGAGTGATCATGACAGAGGATCTCACCTTCAAGGACCATAACAAAGTAGCAATTGCATCTGCCAGAAAAATGACAGGATGGATAATGAGAACCTTCAAAACCAGGGATGCCAAGCCCATGTTGACACTTTTCAGGTCGCTTGTTCTATCTAGGCTGGAATATTGCTGCACACTAACTGCACCTTTCAAGGCAGGTGAAATTGCTGAACTAGAAAATGTACAGAGAACCTTCACGGCATGCATAACTGTGATAAACCACCTCAATTACTGGGAACGCTTGAAGTTCCTAAACCTGTACTCCCTGGAATGCAGGTGGGAGAGATACATTATTATATACACTTGGAAAATCCTAGAGGGATCAGTACCAAACATGCACACGAGAGTCACTCCCTACGAAAACAAAAGACTCGGCAGACGATGTAACATCCCCCCAATGAAAAGCAGGGGTGCCACTAGCACGTTGAGAGACAACATAATAAGTGTAAGGGGCCCAAGACTGTTCAACTGCCTCCCAGCATACATAAGGGCGATTACCAATAGACCCCTGGCTGTCTTCAAGCGGGCACTGGACAGGCACCTAAAGTCGGTGCCTGACCAGCTAGGCTGTGATTCGTACGTTGGACTGCGTGCGGCCAGCAGTAACAGCCTGGTTGATCAGGCTCTGATCCAACATGAGGCCTGGTCACAGATCAGGCCGCAGGGGCGTTGACCCCTGGAACTCTCTCCAGGTAAACTCCAGGTTGAACCCCATGCGCAGATTCCATAGGTGAGATAGTGGTAAATGAGTGAGTGATAAAAAGAAAGGAGAGCTGGTTGTGGAACATAGTACCTTATCTTGGATAGTATTTCTACGGTCTTGGAGACTTTCTTGGAAATTTGTAGTATATGTGTCTGAAATTTGAGGCCACTGTCAAGATGGATTCCTAATAATTTTCCCTCTGTGAGTTTTGTGACAAGTGATCCGTTTATCATTATGTTAAGTGGAGCATTTGTAGCTCTGTTCCCAAACTGAATGAAATAGGTTTTGTCAACATTGAGAGTAAGCTTGTTAGTCATCATCCAGGTAGATATTTTCTGTAATTCAGGATTTTCAGTGTTGGCTAGTGTGACTGGGCATGGGTGAGAGAAGACGTATGTAGTGTCATCTGCAAATAGTATGGGTTTGAGTAGTTGAGATGCATTTGGTAGGTCGTTTATGTAAATGAGAAAGAGAAGTGGGCCAAGAACACTTCCCTGTGGGACACCTACTGTAATTGTTTGTGTGGAAGAGTTAGCTCCATTTGTGGACACATATTGGCTTCTGTTGCTAAGGTATGACTTTAGGTAGTTTAGGGAGTGCCCTCTTATACCATAGTGTGATAATTTTAAGTGTAACAGATCATGATCAACTGTATCAAAAGCTTTATGTAAATCAATGAAGATTCCCAGTGGGATTTCTTTATTTTCAAGAGCGGTGCATATTATTTCTAGCATGTGTATGATTGCATCATTGTGTTTTTATTAGGCCTGAAACCAAACTGACAGGGGTTGAGTATGTTGTGGAAGATGAGGTAGGAATAGATTTGCCTATGAATTAACATTTTCGAAGATTTTGGAGAGAAGGGTAAGTTACATATTGGCCTATAGTTATGTATGGGGTAACCCTCGCTATTTTGAGTATTGATGGGAAGGTAGAGGATTCAATGGATTTGTTAAAGAGTGTTGCAATAATTGGTGATAGTACTTGAGAAGCTTTTTGTATATAAAAGGTGGTAAGTTATTTAGATCTCCTGTCTTGTTTTTAATGTGTTAATTACAAGCTAGACTTCTGTTGGGTTGGTCGGAGCAAGGAATAGTGTATTTGGGTAGCTTCCAGTGAGGTAGGCGTTAGGTCGAGTGTTTGAACTTGGGATTTTGCTTGCCAACTTTTTTCCTATTGTGGAGAAGAAATGATTTAGTCTGTTTGCTGTTTCAGTTTGTGGGAGTAGGGGTTCATCTGGGTTTGTCAGTATGATTGTTATGTTTCTGGATATTTTTTAGTTCCAAGAATTTCAGATAGGATTTTCCAGGTCTTTTTCATATCACCTCTTAAGTTATTTCATCTGTTCTCATAACAATTTTTTTGATCATCTTATCAGGCTGGTTAGGTTTGATGAGTAACGTTTTGTTTGTTCTCTTGTTATTTGACCCATTCTTTACTGTTTTCATATAGGTGTTTTAAATTAATGAATCTGAGAATGCTGGGTGTTAGCCAGGGACTGTTTAGTCTTTTAGCTGTGATCTATTTAGTTTTTTAGGGCAATGAGGTATTGAGTCTTTTTTAGAAAATTATTAATACATATGTCAATATCTGTATAGGTGTCTAACTCAGTTTGCCAGTCGATGTTTGACATAGCTATTATGAAGTTATTAATAGCTGCCTCATTATGTAGTCTGAAAGTAACTTTAGCTGTCTCTTGGGGTAATTTTCTTAGTTTGGTTAGGAGAAAGGTAGAGTAGTGGTCTGTGGTATTATCTGTGAGTATTCCTGATTTTAGAGGGAATATTTACCTGCAGAGAATTCCAGGGTCAACGCCCCTGCGGCCCGGTCTGTGACCAGGCCTCATGTTGGACAGAGCCGGATCAACCAGGCTGTTACTGCTGGCCGCATGCAGTCCAACGTACGAACCACAGCCTGGCTGGTCAGGTACCGACTTTAGGTGCCTGTCCAGTGCCCTGCTTGAAGACAGCCAGGGTTTGTTGGTAATCCTCCTTATGTATGCTGGGAGGCAGTTGAACAATCTTGGGCCCCTGACACTTATTGTGTTGTCCCTCAACGTGCTAGTGGCACCCCTGCTTTTCATTGGGGGGATGTTACATCGCCTGCCGAGTCTTTTGCTTTCGTAGGGAGTGATGTTCGTGTGCAAGTTTGGTACTAATCCCTCGAGAATTTTCCATGTGTATATAATAATGTATCTCTCCCACCTGCATTCTAGAGAGTACAGGTTTAGGAACTCATGCCGTTCTCAGTAATTGAGGTTGTTTATCGCAGTTATGCGTGCCGTGAAGGTTCTCTGCACATTTTCAAGGTCAGCAATTTCACCCGCCTTGAAAGGTGCAGTTAGTGTGCAGCAATATTCCAGCCTAAATATAACAAGCGATCTGTAAAGTGTCAACATGGGCTTGGCATCCTTGGTTTTAGATGAATGGTTCAGAGAACCGACAAATTGTTAAATTAGACACATATGCAACACTTGGGTATCTTTATTGTGGAAACGTTTCGCCACACAGTGGCTTCATCAGTCCAATACAAAGAAGAAAGTAGTAATAATAAAGGAGGAGTTTGAGGTAATCAGTCCCTCGGCCTGGAGTCGATGTGTTCAGTCCATCAATCTTGAATTAAAACAATATAAGGCAAATAGAAGTTCCTTATATACTGTAGACAGGTGAGATGAAGCAGGAGGAGGCGGGGTCATAGTAGTATCATCCACTAGTCGAAGTAAGTCCTTATCCAAAGGTTTGGACAAATGTTGAAGAACTTTGTATCAAGATCCCAAGAAGTTGCTGTGTCAGACAGGATGTAGATGAATGGTTCAGAGAACCGACAAATTGTTAAATTAGAACATATGCAACACTTGGGTATCTTTATTGTGAAACGTTTCGCCACACAGTGGCTTCATCAGTCCAATACAAAGAAGAAAGTGAATAAAAGGAGGAGTTTGAGGTAATCAGTCCCTCGGCCTGGAGTCGATGTGTTCAGTCCATCAATCTTGAATTAAATACAATATAAGGCAAATAGAAGTTCTTATATACTGTAGACAGGTGAGATGAAGCAGGAGGAGGCGGGGTCAAGTAGTATCATCCACTCAGTTGAAGTAAGTCCTTATCCAAAGGTTTGGACAAATGTTGAAGAATCCCTTGTATCAAGATCCCAAGAAGTTGCTGTGTCAGACAGGATGTAGATGAATGGTTCAGAGAACCACAAATTGTTAAATTAGACACATATGCAACACTTGGGTATCTTTATTGTGGAAACGTTTCGCACACAGTGGCTTCCATACCAATACAAAGAAGAAAGTAGTAATAAAAGGAGGAGTTTGAGGTAATCAGTCCCTCGGCCTGGAGTCGATGTGTTCAAGTCCATCAATCTTGAATTAAATACAATATAAGGCAAATAGAAGTTCCAATAAAGTAGACAGGGGAGATGAAGAGGAGGAGGGGGCCATAGTAGTACCCTCCACTAGTTTTAAGTTGGGGCCATCCAAAGGTTTGGACAAATGTTTTTGAATTCCCCATTATCCATCCGTCATTTTTCTAGCAAATGCAATTGCTACGGTGTTACGGTGATATGGTGTTATCCAGATGTGGTCTAATAGGGAGGCACTAGTCTCAGAGATTCTTTTTTGGTTTTGTTATTGTTGGTAAGAATGGGGGAAATAAATGATGGTGACCCAAGGGGGACAGGAGCCCAGTAAAACAGGTTGACAATGCAACAAAAACCAATGTTACAAAAAAGCAATACCACGGTAGATAGTCAGGGGATGCCCCGGAAAATACTGAAGATAAATTACCGAAATGGAAGAAGGCTCCATTTTACACTAGTGCCAAAGATAGAAACTAGACAGGAACACACCCACCAATAGGGAATACAATGGGGAACAAGTACAGAAAACAGGGAACGGGAAAAGGCCGGGGAAATTTGACTTGGTACGCATGAATGGGGAAAACTGGGGGAAACGATGGGACATGCAATTATGATCACCCCAGAAAATGCCGTTCCCCCATGAAAACAGGAAAAAAACAACCTCCCGTCCTGTAAGCTTTTTCCCCCCCGGAAAAATGCTAAATCATTTAATTTACCATCAGACAGTGCTATAACTTTATAGGTTTTTGGGGCCTACCACCCAAAGGGTGGTATGCAGCAGGCCTGTTGGCCCATACTAGGCAAAGGGCCTTCACAATCCGTCCCACTAACAGAATATTTGCTCAACCCACTTTCAAAGCTACCCAAAAAACCTTTTACAATTCTACCCACTCATGCGCGAGTCCCACTCAAAAAACCCCTTTATCACGAATTATCCAACCCAAATTTTTAAAAACCCCCCAAGGTCCCCGCCCCCAACCCACTTTGGCAGACTGTTCCACTCACCAACTACCCCCTTTCCAAAAACCCCAAATTTTTTAAGAAATTTAACTTTATTTGTATTGTAAAAAACATTCGTAGCTTATATTAAAAGAGATAAGAACATAAGAAAGGAGGAACACTGGGAACAGGCCCATTGGCCCAAATTAAACCATTTAAAAACAATCCACCAATAAAAATATTTGGGCCCTCCCATCCCCATCAAACCCTCCAACAACAAGCCCCCCAACATCCACCCCCTTCCCCCGACCACAAAATCCCGGGTTTAAACCAACCTTCCCCAC
>WNWK01043418.1:0-15511 GCA_009830355.1 Cherax destructor
TTGCGTGTGACGCAGACGCGGGCAGGATGCCCAGAGACAGGCGCCCCAAAATATAGACCACAACTGTACAGGAGGTGGGGGTTACTTTTCCCTCTCTGTAATATATCTACTCCCCTCCATCAGTGAGTTTACTTCATACCCATATTTATCTCCCCAATAGCCACCATAATATTACGCTGTCAAACTTTGCCCCCAATATTTATCACCCCAAAACCCACTTTGAGTCTTTTTTTTAGCTAGTTGCATTGTTCCATTAGCCAAATTCTTAGCTATTTTGTCTGTGCTCCTTTTTATAAATTAAGAAAAAAAAACCCAACCCCTAATTCATCCCAAAAAGTGATCGAAATTGGTTATTTACTAATTTCACAAAAATTTTTAGGGGCCCCCTCTGTTTTTTCGAAAATTTTTTTCCAAATGTTTGGGGACTGCATTTGTTCCCAAAAGGGAATGTAAATTAGTTTATATTTCAGACCCTTCCTTAAAAAGACTTACAAAAAAAACCCCATTTTGTTGGGGGATTTTATGAAACTGAGGGCCACTGTTATGGACCCCGTTACGTCTGCCCAAACTCGACCAATTTGGTGGGCAAAGTTTTTTTGGGGAAAAGGGACAACAATTTAATTTTTCCCATGGGAACAAATTGTTTGGGAAACGGATTTGAACAGTATTCTGGAACAATTAATTACGAAACCGTGGGTCCACTGTATATGCCAATTTCAAAATAGGGTTCAGAATAAATTAATCAGCCATTCCTGACACTGGGATTTTTTATTGACCTAAGGAAAGTTTTTGACACAGAAACCCGGCATCCTACCCCACAAACTTGACCACTATGGAATAAGAGGTCATGCACTAGCATACCTAAAATCCTACCTCACTAATAGGTACCAGTATGTCACTATTAAAGACACATCCTCCACGACACTACCACTAGAACCGGAGTCCGGGGAAGTGTCCTTTTCTCTTCCTCTTATACATCAATGTTTTTCCCAATGTATCACAACACCTGAAACCAAATTTTGCTGCGACCCAGTCATCCCCCCACACAAACCTTGCCACGCTTAATACCATTTTCACGAATTAATAAAAATATCAACGGGGATGAACCAAAAACTTACACTAACACTGATAAGACCTTCTATATTATTTTTGGGAAAAAGAACAGATGATCCACAATTAAACTTTAAGATCAACACTACACCTATTGCTAAACATAAGGGGGGCAGGTTCCTGGGCCTTCACCTTGACAGCAGCCTAAATTCAGCCCCATACCAAAATAAAAAGAAAGTCCCCAAAAACTGGGGGACCTTCTAAGATACGGTATTATGTACCACAATCAGCCCTACTCAAAATTCTGCTCACTCATCTATCCCTACCTCACATATGCCATTTGTGCCGGGGGGTCAACAGCAATTACCCACATAAAGCCAAAAAAAAACCCAAAAAAAACCGAGTAAGAATTATCACGCAATCCAACGCTGGGCCACCCCCCATTCTTCAAAGACCAAACCTACTCACTGTTAGAACATCCATACTTACTACTCTGCTATCTACATTTTAGAACCATTAATTCCAACAACCCGGCTAAACACTTTCTTGATGTTGTGACAGGACCCATAGACATTACCAGACATAAACATTTTTTGACATTCCCGTGTCCGACTAAATCTAACAAAAAAATTAATGCCAAAAAGGGCCAAAATCTGGGAAATCCCTGCCTGAAAACTCTAGAACTGCAGAAAAACCTTCATTTTAAAAAAACCATTAAAACATCTTATCTCACTTACGCACCCAACCGGTAGCTAACCACATGAAAAAATACTTTTTTCTTTTCCTTTCTTACTATATCACAAAAAGAAAATGAACTGTCCAAATTCCTTCGAGATGCTAGCCTTACAGAGTCTGAAAATTTTAAGACCAAACTTGGGCTGCATTAGTGCAACAGTTGTACTAGTAACTGCAACTCACAATCTTATATTTCTTTCAAAACTGATTGTATATTAATGTATTTAACTTCATATTTGTTCTTAATAATCTGTACCCCCAATTATATTAAATTTCCCCCTAAATATAAATGTATAACCTATTTTTTAATATATATATATCTTTTAACTTATCTGTAACCTTTTTAATTTTTTTTTTTTTTTTTAATATATATCTATCATTACCATTTCCCAAACCTAACTATTTACAGTATTAGTAATTACTTTTACTTGAAATTTAATTATAACCTTTTCACTATTGTTTTTTCTTTTTATTCTTATAATCAAACAACTACCTCATTGATGTAACTTAGTTTATATTTTTCTTAAAAGCAATAAAAAAAATAAGTGCAATTATGTACTCATACTTTTACATACCATTTTTTCCATAAGCAAATTAGTCACTTTATTTGCTTAATTGCATTTTATATTCAAACAATACCTCATTGTGTATGTGACTTACTTCATATTTCCTTTTTCAAGCAACTACCTGATAAGTGCAATCATTTACCCTATATTATAAATACCTTTTACCATTAGCCAACTTCAGTCACTTTATTCACAAATTTAATCAAAACTACTTTTTAATATTAGTCAAAACTGTTTTTTTCTATTAGTTCAATAGCTCCTTGATTCATTGATCTCTTATTGCCTTTCATAAACTAAAAGTTTCAACCAGTGAATATTGAATAAAAAATTTCTTTTCCATATCAATTAATACTAGTCATTGAAATTATTCTAACCATTCATTAGACAGTTAAATTAGTATATCATTAACATTATTCAAATATCCTATATCACTGTAAAAATTCCTGTAAACACTTGCACATAATTGTATTTAATCCATTAGCAAGTAAGACTTTAATCTAATACCATATCATTAAGTTTAGCATAATCCATTGTTCTCAAGTCTAGTTATAGAATCACACTAAATCCTATGATTACAGGCATTGATCCTGATATCAACCTATTATTAAATGACTTACATGACTCCAACAGCAACTGTAACTATTACACAGCAGATCAAGCAAAGACATTACTCAGAGCCAACAATAACTAACTATCTTCAATTACAATGTTAGATCTTTGAGCAAACATTATGATGACCTCACAGCACTACTCCAATCCCTACAGACCAATATGTCAATCATCACACTCACTGAGACCTGGCTAAAGCCTGATACTACAGGTGTCTATGCCATCCCAGGTTACACAGCCATTCACAACTGTAGGACAGACCAGCGAGGGGTGGAACAGCAATATATTATACAGATCAACTCGAATGTATAAAAAACTCTTGCACAAGGGATGAACATGGAGAATATATTATAGCTAAATTTAAATCAAAAGACCTGAAAAACCCTCACAGTGATAAACATCTACAGATTACCACAGTCAAACATCCGCCACTTTAGTGAAAACTAGGAAACCTGATAATCGATTCACGCCTTAACAAAGATCATTTGCTGCTCACGGAGATTTCAACATAAATCTCCTACATGACCAGGACCCACAGGTAACTGAATTCACAAACACTATGAGCAACTGCTTATTACTACCAACAATATCAAAACCTACAAGAATCTCCGAGAATAGTACCTCGTTACTAGACCACATCTGACTAATCAATATCCCCTCTAAAATCAGGTATAATCACAGAAAACACCACAGACCACTACCCTACCTTTCTCATAACTAACCTAGGCATTTTGCCCCAAGAAATTGCAAAAGTTACCTTCAGACTACATAATGAGTCAGCTGTTAATAATTTTATATCAGCTATGACGAACATTGACTGGCTTAATGAATTAGAAACATATTCAGATACTAATGAATGCATCAAGAACTTTCTTAAAAAACACACAACCTCTATAACAGACATTGCCCAAAAAAACTAAACAGATTACAGCTAAGAGACTTAACAATCCCTGGCTAACACCCAGCATCCTTAAATCCATAAACAAGAGGCACCAATATAAAAACAATATAGAAGGGGTCTAATAACCAGAGAACAATCCAAACGCTACTCATCAATCCTTACTAGCCTGATAAGAAGGTCCAAAAATTGTATTATGAGAACAGACTCCAGACGTAAAAGGTGATATGAAAAGACCTGGAAAACTCTATCTACAATTCTAGGAAATAAAAAGATATCCACGAAAATACCATCAAATTATCAAAAACAGACGAACCCCTACTCTCACCAACTGAGACAGCAAACAGACTTAATGTTTTCTTCTCCACCATAGGAAAGAATCTAGCGAGTAAAATCCCAAGCTCGAACACTCGTCCAACAGACTACCTCACCAACACCTACCCAGATACACTATTCCTAGCTCCTACCAACTCAATTGAAGTCTCGCTCATAATCAACACCCTTAAAAACAAAGCAGGAGACATAAACAGCTTACCACCCTTTATGTACAAAAAAGCTTCACACGTACTGTCACCAATTATAGCAGCATTATTCAATAAATCCATTGAATCTTCCACCTTCCCATCAATTCTCAAAATAGCTAGGGTCACCCGATCCACAAAGGAGGTGACCAAACTGACTTGAACAATTATAGACCAATCTCAAATTTACCACTGCTTTCTAAAATCTTCGAAAAATTAATTCATAAACAGATCTATTCCTACCTCTCTCACACAATGTACTAAACCCCTGTCAATTTGGATTCAGGACTAACAAGAGCACAAACGATGCTATAACACAATGTTAGAGTTAATATACACCGCACTTGAGAAGAAAGAAGTTCCGCTGGGAAACTTTATAGACCTACGCAAAGCATTTGATACAGTCAACCATGATTTATTGCTCACAAAATTAGGCACTATGGTATTAGGGGGCACCCCCTCAATTACCTAAAGTCGTACCTTAGCAACAGAAGCCAGTACGTGTACACAAATGGAGAGAACTCTTCCACACGACAAATTACAGTCGGTGTCCCTCAAGGAAGTGTCCTGGGGCACTCCTATTCCTCATTTACATAAACGACCTACCGAATGCATCACAACTACTCAAACCCATTTATTTGCAGATGACACAACATATGTCTTCCTCACCCAAATCCAGTCATACTAGCCAACACAGTTAATGCCGAATTACAAAAATATCAACATGGATGACGACAAATATACTTATCTCAATACTGACAAGACCTACTTCATTCAGTTTGGAAACAAAGCTACAAATGTTCCACTTACATAACGCTAAATGGTTCACCCATCACAAGACTCACAGAGGGAAAATTCCTAGGAATCCACCTTGACAGTAGTCTTAAATTCCAAACTCACATACAACAAATTTCCAAGAAAATCTCAAAGACAGTAGGTATATTATCTAAGATACGCTATCATGTGCCACAACCAGCTCTCATTGCACTATATCATTCTCTTATCTACCCTTATCTCACCTATGGAATCTGTGCATGGGGCTCAACAACATTAAATCACCTTAGACCACTCATAACCCAGCAAAAGGCTGCAGTCAGGATGATAACAAATTCCCACTCTAGACAGCATACTCCACCTATATTCAGAACATTAAAACTACTCACCGTAAATAATATTCACACCTATTCATGTGCCTTCTACATACATAAAACTCTACATGCTAATATCAACCCTCCGCTCAAAATTCTCCTCAACAACTTTAATAGGTCCCACGACCGTGACACAAGACACAGATCACTATTTGACATACCCGAGTCCATACTAACCAATGTAAAATTCTATGCACATAAAGGGCCCCAGAATCTGGAATTCATTACCAGTAAATATTAAGTTAACCTTGTCCGAAAATCAATTCAAGACTTCTCAAAAATCACCTACTCACCCTATACTAAATACTCATACTATAACAAACTTTCAAACCCAATGTTATTTTACTTAAGATAATCTCAATTTTATATGTCATCCTCCTTAACACTTGTTGCAATATCATATCATCATATTGTTCATTTAAAATATTATAGTATCATCATTTTGTTAAATTGAAATAAAATATATAACTAGAAGAAACTCAATAATTTTTCTAGTATTGTTATTATACTAGTATAGCATCAACATATTGTAACTTGAATTAAAATATACAAAAAGACTAAACTTAACCAATTTTTCTTGTATTGTCATTTAATAGTATGTATGTATAATCATATTGAAATTTTAAATAATACAGAACTAGAATAAACTCAATCAATTTCTCTAGCATTAAGTACTTAGTGAATAAGTCTTTAGAATAAGCTGCCCCTAATGCCATGGCATGCCAGTGGCTCTCCTTGCATTACAGTTTTATAATTGTAACTACCAATAACAATGTACACTTGTATCATGCATTGAAATAAAAATATTATTGTAATAATATTGGTAGAATTACCGACATATATGTTAAGTAAAGGACACAATTGCAACTTAATGTGACATTTATTGTGGCAATTTCGCTCTCCAGGAGCTTTCTCAGCCGTTACCCAATAACGGCTTGAGAAAGCTCCTGGAGAGCGAAACGTTGCCACATAAAATGTCACATTAGTTGCAATTGTGTCCTTTACTTAAAAATATTATTATTATTATTATTATAGCCACAGCAAAATACACTTATTGATATCTGTGATTCCCTTAATTTGCACAGTACTAACCAAAATTCTAATACAACTATTGCTTCATAATACTTAAGCTAGTCATAAATTTGCCTAAGACACTCCAATATAGAAACTATATTATGCCAATACATCACCTTTATCATTAATATATAAACTAATTGCTAACTTCTTATACTAATTGTTAAATTCTTAAATGTTTAAATTCCAGTACCTAAATTTTGTAAACCTAGTTAATCACTACAATTACCTAACCTTACTATCTGTATAATCATTGTGTAGCTATTAAGTAAGACCTATCATAAGACTGCCTGAAAAGCCTAGGCATACCTAGGCATATTATTGGCCATCTTGTAATATCTACTTTAATGTATATTTATAAGTACACCCCACCTTGTATATTACATGAAATAAAGAATTTGAATTTGAATTTATTAGTTATGTTTCCATGCTTTACACATGAATACCATTTTCATTTTTTATTCACACAAATAATTTTTATCCACACAAAAAATACAAGAGTTACTGTTATGCAGTATTGTAATAATTGTACAAATAATATCAACACATTTGTGAATGCATATTGGACCCACCAGTTGAAGTGTATTGGAAAAGTGACATGATTTGTTTACTCTTGGACATCAGCCTAAAACGAACATTTTTGCTAATTTCAGCTTAATTTCAAGCTATATCATTTCTAAAACTCATCAAAATCTTGTCTATTTCTGTAATATATCTTTCATTCTATCAAATGAGGCCAAGGAACCAAGAATACTACCATAAAAACCAAAGGAAAATACAGTGGACCCCCGAGTAACAAGCAAAATTCATTCCAGAAGCCTGCTGAAGTGCCATTACTGAACAAATTTACTCCCTTAAGAAATAATGTCAAGTAGGTTAGTCCATTTCAGACCCCCAAAAATACACTTACAAAAGCGCATACAATATACAGTGGTACCTCGGTTTACGATGGTCCCCAAAATCGCCCTTTTATGTAAGTTTATTGTTTTAAATGCTTTTGTAAGTGTATTTTTGGGGGTCTAAAAGGACTAGTCTATTTTACATTATTCCTTATGGGGATAAATTCGTTTGGTAATGGCACTTGAACAGCATTCTTGGACGAAAAAATATTGTAAACCGAGGTACCACTGTACTTACATAATTGTACGATTTCCGGGGTGCTCGTTACTTGGGGGTCCACTGTACACTACAAAGTTGTTAATTGAGATACATGGTTGCAATTTTTTTTCTCGTTACGTACTGTTTCCTGAATGGTTTGTTTTATGTGGTGCACACCTATTGCCTTGACCCATTCTCTCATATCTAGGCCCAAATTTACTGCTCACAGCTGATCTGTGTGAGCTGAGCTCATCACATAGAACTAGTATATTGTGTTGGTACTGGTGGAATACTGTTCTATACTCACTCATGTTTCTATTTCAGAAGTATTTTGTGGAAGACTACCAGGTTGTATCTTCCCAGACACTATATCTTCAGTACTTCAAGAAGCACCAGTGTAAGACTACCAGGTTGTATCTTCCCAGACACTATATCTTCAGTACTTCAAGAAGCACCAGTGTAAGACTACCAGGTTGTATCTTCCCAGACACTATATCTTCAGTACTTCAAGAAGCACCAGTGTAAGACTACCAGGTTGTATCTTCCCAGACACTATATCTAAAGTACTTCAAGAAACACCAGTGTAAGACTACCAGGTTGTATCTTCCCAGACACTATATCTTCAGTACTTCAAGAAGCACCAGTGTAAGACTACCAGGTTGTATCTTCCCAGACACTATATCTTCAGTACTTCAAGAAGCACCAGTGTAAGACTACCAGGTTGTATCTTCCCAGAAACTATATCTAAAGTACTTCAAGAAACACCAGTGTAAGAATACCAGGTTGTATCTTCCCAGACACTGTATCTTCAGTACTTCAAGAAGCACCAGTGTAAGACTACCAGGTTGTATCTTCCCAGACACTGTATCTTCAGTACTTCAAGAAGCACCAGTGTAAGACTACCAGGTTGTATCTTCCCAGACACTGTATCTAAAGTACTTCAAGAAGCACCAGTGTAAGACTACCAGGTTGTATCTTCCCAGAAACTATATCTAAAGTACTTCAAGAAGCACCAGTGTAAGACTACCAGGTTGTGTCTTCCCAGACACTATATCTAAAGTACTTCAAGAAGCACCAGTGTAAGACTACCATACACACACAACCCGCACATATAAAAGAGAGGAGCTTACGACGACGTTTCGGCCCGACTTGGACCATTTACAAAGTCACACTAACACACAGAGACAGAGGAAGGGTATTTATAGGCAGGCAGACAGGGGAGGGTACAAGAGAGTGGGGAAATGTAGGAGTAGTGGTAGTAGTGGTAGTAGTAAAGGTAGTAGTAAAGGTAGTAGAGTAGACAGTCATATGGGAAGGAGCACTGCTATGAGGCTAGCGGCCCGCAAGGGGGGTACGAGAGGGAAGAAAAGCGAAAAAATGAAGGAAAATACAAGGCAAAAGAAAGAACAGAAAGAAAGGAAAACCCAAGGAGAAAAAAGGAGGAAGGGGAAGATAAGACAGGGAAGGAATCAGGTTAAGTCACGGGTGTTCTGAAGTTTAGAGCATTTAACAATGTAATGAGAGAGGAAAGCATCAACAGAGACAAAGCCAGGGCTAAGATTCATACAGGGAAAGTTGTGTATAAGGGAGGATTCAACCAGGCGGCGACTATGAAAGTTAGACGTAGGGTAGACAGTTTTAGCAGAAGACCAATCAATGGGATGACTGTGATCTCTGACATGACAGAAAAGAGCTATCTGCTACCTCACTATATTAAATTTCCCACTAAATATAATTGTACATCCTATTTTACTATATATTTATCTTTTAACGTCTCTGTAACCATTTACTTTTATTTTTTTATTTTTAATACAAATCTATCATTACCTTTTCCCAACCCAATCTATTTACAATATTAGTAATTACTTTTTACTTGAAATTTAATTACAACTTTTTCACTATTGTTTTTCTTTTTATATTTTTATTATCAAACAATTACCTCATTGTGTATGTGACTTAGTTTATTTTTTTCTTATAAGCTATTACCAAATAAGTGCAATTATTTACTCATACTTTCAAATACCTTTTTACCAAAAGCAAATTCCAGTCACTTTATTTACTTAATTGTACTCTTATATTCAAACAACTACCTCATTGTGTATATGACTTACTTTATATTTCCTTTATAAGTAACTACCTGATAAGTGCAATCATTTACTTATATTTTATAAATACTGTTTACCATTAGCCAACTTTAGTCAACTTTCAGTCACTTTATTTGCTTAATTGTATTCATATATTCTAACAACTACCTCATTGTATATGTGACTTACTTAATATTTCCTTTATAAGCAACTACCTGATAAGTGCAATCATTTACTTATATCTTATAAATACCTTTTACCATTAGCCAACTTCAGTCACTTTATTAACTTCAATTTAATCAAAACTACTTTTAATATTAGTCAAATCTATTTTAACTTCTAGTTCAATAGCTCTTTGCATTCATTAACCTCTTATTGCCTTTCATATACTAAAGTTTCAACCAGTGCCACATTGAATCAAAATTTATTTTTCCATACCAATTTAATACTAGTCATTGAAGTTGTTCTAACCATTCATTAGACAGTTAAATTAGTATATCATTAACATTTTTCAAATATCCTATATCACTGTAAAAATTCCTGTAAACACTTGCACATAATTGTGTTAATCCATTAGCAAGTAAGACTTTAATCTAATACCATATCATTAAGTTATCATAATCTATTGTTCCCAAGTCTAGTTATAGAATCACATTAATCCATATGATTACAGGCATTGATCCTGATATCAACCTATTATTAAATGACTTACATGACTCCAACAGCAATTGTAACTATTACACAGCTGATCAAGCAAAGACATTACTCAGAGCCAACAATAACTTAACTATCTTCAATTACAATGTTAGATCGTTGAGCAAACATTATGATGACCTCACAGCACTACTCCAATCCCTACAGTCCAATATGTCAATCATCACACTCACTGAGACCTGGCTAAAGCCTGATACTACAGGTATCTATGCCATCCCAGGTTACACAGCCATTCACAACTGTAGGACAGACCAGCGAGGGGGTGGAACAGCAATATATTATACAGATCAACTCGATTGTATCGAGAATTCTTGTACAAGGGATGAACATGGAGAATATATTATAGCTAAATTTAAATCAAAAGACCTGCAAAACCCCTCACAGTGATAAACATCTACAGATTACCACAGTCAAACATCCGCCACTTTAGTGAAAACTAGGAAACCTGATAATCGATTCACGCCTTAACAAAGATCATTTGCTGCTCACAGGAGATTTCAACATAAATCTCCTACATGACCAAGACCCGCAGGTAACTGAATTCACAAACACTATGAGCAACTGCTTATTACTACCAACAATATCAAAACCTACAAGAATCTCTGATAATAGTACCTCGTTACTAGACCACATCTGGACTAACACAATATCTCCTCAAAAATCAGGCATAATCACAGAAAACACCACAGACCACTACCCTACCTTTCCCATAACTAACCTAGGCATTCTGCCCCAAGAAATTGCAAAAGTTACCTTCAGACTACATAATGAGTCTGCTGTTAATAATTTTATATCAGCTATGACGAACATTGACTGGCTTAACGAATTGGAAACACACTCAGATATTAATGAATGCATCAAGAACTTTCTTAAAAAACACATAACCTCTATAACAGACATTGCCCGAAAAAACTAAACAGATCACAGCTAAGAGACTTAACAATCCCTGGCTAACACCCAGCATCCTTAAATCCATAAATAAGAGGCACCAATATGAAAAACAATATAGAAGGGGTCTAATAACCAGAGAACAATCCAAACGCTACTCATCAATCCTTACTAGCCTGATAAGAAGGTCCAAAAATTGTATTATGAGAACAGACTCCAGACCGTAAAAGGTGATATGAAAAGACCTGGAAAACCCTATCTACAATTCTAGGAAATAAAAAGATATCCACGAACAATACCATCAAATTATCAAAAACAGACGAACCCCTACTCTCACCAATTGAGACAGCAAACAGACTTAATGTTTTCTTCTCCACCATAGGAAAGAATCTAGCAGTAGGATCCCAAGCTCGAACACTCGTCCAACAGACTACCTCACCAACACCTACCCAGATACACTATTCCTAGCTCCTACCAACTCAATTGAAGTCTCACACATAATCAACACCCTTAAAAACAAAGCAGGAGACATAAACAGCTTACCACCCTTTATGTACAAAAAGCTACACATGTACTGTCACCAATTATAGCAGCATTATTCAATAAATCCATTGAATCTTCAACCTTCCCATCAATTCTCAAAATAGCTAGGGTCACCCCGATCCACAAAGGAGGTGACCAAACTGACTTGAACAATTACAGACCAATCTCAAATTTACCACTGCTTTCTAAAATCTTCGAAAATTAATTCATAAACAGATCTATTCCTACCTCGTCTCACACAATGTACTAAACCCTGTCAATTTGGATTCAGGACCAACAAGAGCACAAACGATGCTATAACACACATGTTAGAGTTAATATACACCGCACTTGAGAAGAAAGAGGTTCCGCTGGGAATCTTCATAGACCTACGCAAAGCATTTGATACAGTCGACCATGATTTATTGCTCACAAAACTAGCGCACTATGGTATTAGGGGCACCCTCAACTACCTAAAGTCGTACCTTAGCAACAGAAGTCAGTACGTGAACACAAATGGAGAGAACTCTTCCACACAACAAATTACAGTCGGTGTCCTCAAGGTAGTGTCCTGGGGCCACTCCTATTCCTCATTTACATAAATGACCTACCGAATGCATCACAACTACTCAAACCCATTTTGTTTGCAGATGACACAACATATGTCTTCTCTCACCCAAATCCAGTCGTACTAGCCAACACAGTTAATGCCGAATTACAGAAAATATCAACATGGATGATGACAAATAAGCTTACTCTCAATACGGACAAGACCTACTACATTCAGTTTGGAAACAAAGCTACAAATGTTCCACTTAACATAACGCTAAATGGTTCACCCATCACAAGGCTCACAGAGGGAAAATTCCTAGGAATCCACCTTGACAGTAGTCTTAAATTCCAAACACACATACAACAAATTTCCAAGAAAATCTCAAGGACAGTAGGTATATTATCTAAGATACGCTATTATGTGCCTCAACCAGCTCTCATTGCACTATATCATTCTCTTATCTACCCTTATCTCACCTATGGAATCTGTGCATGGGGCTCAACAACATTAAATCACCTTAGACCACTCATAACCCAGCAAAGGCTGCAGTCAGGATGATAACAAATTCCCACTCTAGACAGCATACTCCACCTATATTCAGAACCTTAAAACTACTCACCATAAAAATATTCATACCTATTCATGTGCCTTCTACATACATAAAACTCTACATGCTAATATTAACCCTGCGCTCAGAATTCTCCTCAACAACTTTAATAGGTCCCACGAACATGACACAAGACACAGATCACTATTTGACATACCCGAGTCCATACTAACCAATGTAAAAATTCTATGCACATAAAGGGCCCCAAAATCTGGAATTCATTACCAGTAAATATCAAGTTAACCTTGTCGGAAAATCAATTCAAGACTCTTCTCAAAAGTCACCTACTCACCCTATACTAAATACTCATACTGTAACAAACTTCCAAACCCAATATTATTTTACTTAAGAAGATCTCATTTTGATATGTTCATCCTCCTTAACACTTGTTGCAATCTCATATCATCATATTGTCATTTAAAATCTTATAGTATCATCATTTTCTTAATTTGAAATAAAATATATACCTAGATGAAACTCTAAAAACTATTTCTAGTATTGTTATTATACTAGTATAGCATCAACATACTGTAATTTGAAATAAATTCTACAACTAGATTAAACTCAACCAATTTCTCTTGTATTGTCTTTAAATAGTATGTATAACCATTTAATAATTTAAATAATATAGAACTAGAATAAACTCAATCAATTTCTTTAGCATTAAGTACTTAGTGAATAAGTCTCTAGAATAAACTGCCCTAATGCCATGGCATGCCAGTGGCTCTCCTTGCATTACAGTTTTATAATTGTATTATATTTGTAACTACCAATAACATTGTACACTTGTAACATGCATTGAAATTAGTGTCGGCAAGCCTAACACTATTTTTGTGCTCCCTGAGTCTGTCAGAAAGAGATCGGCCAGTTTCTCCGAAGTACTGAAGAGGACAGGAGGAGCAAGAAATAGAGTAGACACCAGGAGAATCTGTGGAGGTAGGGAGGTATGAACTAGATTAGTGCGAAGAGTGTTAGTTTGGCGAAAGGTAAGTTTGATGTCTAAGGAACGGAGAGAGTTGCTGAGATTAGAGAACCAGAGATGTAGGGAAGGCAGAGGACTGGAGAGTTCTCAGGAGTAGAGGGTTTAGGAGAGAAGAAAGTCCGTTTGCACGAGAGAAAGCAGAGTCTATGAAATGGGAAGGGTAGCCCAGGCGGGAAAAAGAATTATGAAGAGTGGAAATTTCTGCTTCAAGAAACTGAGGATCACAGATGCGGAGAGCACGGAGAAAGAGGGAGATAAGAACACTCTTCTTGACAGAGGAGGCATGATAAGAGAAGTAATGAATGTACATGCCACTGTGCATAGGCTTGCGGTACACGGAGAAGGCAAAACCTGTAACTGAACGGTGGACATGAACATCAAGGAAAGGAAGCAAAGAATTAGATTCCCAATCAGCTTTAAACTTAATGGAAGGGGCAAGATTATTAAGAGCATCAAGAAAAGGTTGGAAGAGACTTAAGTCATGAGGCCAAAGAGCAAAGATGTCATCTACATAGCGG
Source organism: Cherax destructor (assembly GCA_009830355.1). Classification (NCBI taxonomy): domain Eukaryota; kingdom Metazoa; phylum Arthropoda; class Malacostraca; order Decapoda; family Parastacidae; genus Cherax; species Cherax destructor. The sequence continues at coordinate 14,568 of WNWK01043418.1, forward strand.
AGCCAGAGTGAAGGACGTACATCAATAGTGGGAAGAAGAACAGTCTCGAAGTATTCCATATAAAGATTAGCAAGAACAGGAGATAGAGGAGAGCCCATAGCGACACCAAAGGTTTGAGAATAATATTTACCTTGAAAGGAAAAGGAGTTAGAGTCCACGCAAAGTCGGATAAGATCAAGAAAGACATCAGTAGGTATAGGGAGATGAAGTAACCCTTCATTGGCCTTCTCTCCGAGAAAATTAAGGACATCATCCAGAGGGACATTAGTGAAGAGGGACTCGACATCAAGACTAAGCATCTTACAGGTCGGGAGAGAGCGAACACGTTCGCTCTCTCCTGAGAACTCTCCAGTCCTCTGCCTTCCCTACATCTCTGGTCTCTCTAATCTCAGCAACTCTCTCCGTTCCTTAGACATCAAACTTACCTTTCGCCAAACTAACACTCTTCGCACTAATCTAGTTCATCCTCCCTACCTCCACAGATTCTCCTGGTGTCTACTCTATTTCTTGCTCCTCCTGTCCTCTTCAGTACTTCGGAGAAACTGGCCGATCTCTTTCTGACAGACTCAGGGAGCACAAAAATAGTGTTAGGCTTGCCGACACTAATAATGCTCTTTTCTGTCATGTCAGAGATCACAGTCATCCCATTGATTGGTCTTCTGCTAAAACTGTCTACCCTACGTCTAACTTTCATAGTCGCCGCCTGGTTGAATCCTCCCTTATACACAACTTTCCCTGTATGAATCTTAGCCCTGGCTTTGTCTCTGTTGATGCTTTCTCTCTCATTACATTGTTAAATGCTCTAAACTTCAGAACACCCGTGACTTAACCTGATTCCTTCCCTGTCTTATCTTCCCCCTTCTCCTTTTTTCTCCTTGGGTTTTCCTTTCTTTCTGTTCTTTCTTTGCCTTGTATTTTCCTTCATTTTTCGCTTTCTTCCCTCT
>WNWK01043419.1:0-15510 GCA_009830355.1 Cherax destructor
CTAATTATGTCTATTGCTGTCCTGTCCTTCTAACTAAATCCTCACTTCTCGCTTGCCTACATCATTGCCTCCAGCACTGAGGCAGATAATAGGATTGATCCCATTACCATTCATGATGTTGTCAAGCCGGCTAACAATATCCTCCATCCCAGCCCCAGGAAAGCAAACCCTCTGTCTCCTACTCTTATCCTTCAAACAGAATGCCCTATCCATATACCTAACCTGGCTATCCCCAACAACAACAATGTTTTTACCTTCCTTGGTGTCGTTCGTCGTGATGTTCCCAGTAGTCGACTCACATTCATCGGGTAGTACGGAGAAGGCATTCGATGTTTCCACAACAGTTTCCACAACAGTCTCTTTCTTCTTCATCGTTTCTAACTCTCCATTCGTTTTCTTGATCTTCAGCTTCGTTCCATGAAGTCCGGCCACTGCCCAGGTTCCCTTCTTGACCTGAGGACTCACAACAGGAGGACTACTACGAATCCTCTTGTTTTCCTCCGTCAATCGCCGAATCTCAAGCTTCGCTACTTTCAATTCCTCCTTAAGCTGCTGGTAAAGTTGCTCAATGGACGGCATCTTGGTTCACTTCACAGAGCAAAAGTGGTTCAGTCCACAGAGAACCCTAGACCAAAACCCACACAAAATAACCATTACATCTCCATGATACAACTAAAGATACCATCTATGACCGCATCCACAATCATAAGTACAGCTCACCCTGACACATGCCCCCCCTCCCTTCCCCATAGACACAATTAAATAATTGCAAGACGTCAAAAGAACCCTACTCGCTCGTCAAAAAAATATATGTCCATACTATACCTGCTAACTCATAGCAACACCCAACGAAAGACACAATATAAAGCAAGATATCTGTCCAAAAAAAATAAAAAATATCCCTAACACAGTATCAAAATGTTGCACACAAGCTCCTATAAGTTATTCATCGATTTGTTTTTCATTATGCTTACTCAGACATGACACAAAATAAACATTGTCATTTCACAAGATGTCTCACAATATGCTTTTAACAGAAAGACTTAAAATCCAAAGGTTCAGCTCCCTAAATCTGGACACTAAACATCCTAAAAAAACACGAGTTATTATTGATACAGGACCATGAATCATCCTGACATAATTAATTACATAATGAACACACTGTTAACCATGTGAAATTTTTTTTTTCTTTTTTATAAACACCATTATAAAATACATATACTGAAGTTTTTTTAGTTTGATATCTTTATTATGCACCCCATACCCATCCTGTGGGCGGTAGTCAAAAGATTACAGAGGTACATAATGGGTCCAGGGACTGGACCTCAAAGTTTGATAGCTGAGCAAGTTACAAAGGTAATGAACTCAGATGGTCACAATCATGACAAGTTACAAAGGTATTTGCAGATTACAGAGGTATATATAGGGTCCAGAGACTGGGCCCCAAAGTTTTGATAGCTGAACAAGGTACATGGTAATTAATTCACTAGTTACAAGGTAATGAATCATGTAAGTAAATTTACTTACGTCTGTACATGGTTGCACTCATGAACAAATTATAAAGCAATGAGCAATCTATTAGTCTACACCCAGCCACAACTGTAATGAGTTATTGGTGTAAATTTTAATTGTTGGGTCACACACACACACATATACATATACACATACACACGCCAGGAGCTGAGTCTCGACCCCTGCAACCACAATTAGGTGAGTACACATACACATACACACATGTACATACACACACACACACACACACACACACGTGTCAATGCTTTATTTACAGGGAGCAAAGTCAGGGTATTTTTCCAGAATGGTCTGTAATATACCACTGTGGATAAAATACTTTGACATATCTTGAACATTTCTGAATGAGTAGTCTCTGAATTCATTAATTTTATCGCACTCCAGTACATAATGACGCAGGGTGTGACAATAATCCAACTGGCAAAGTTTACATCTTGTTTGGTCTACATCTGGTGGTGGTGATTTAACCTGCCAAAGATACTTGTAACCCAGCCGGAGGCGGGCGGTAGTGACATCCAAGAGTCTGCTTATTTTGTTGGATGCACCATAGACATGTGGCTCCTCCTGCATGATAGAATGATGATAGATGGACTGACTGGTGTCAAACTCCCTGAGTCTTAAGTCAATAAAATTCAGTTGAAGTTCTTTTCGTATTATTGTTCTCAAACTGCTAACTGACAAGCCAAGATTGTAATCTATCCCCTCTTTGAAAGCATAAAACTTAGCCAATTTATCAGTTCTATCATGCATCTGAAGACCAATGTGAGATGGAATCCACAGCATGTGCACTCTGACTCTACTATCCAGAATCCTACCATACCTGTGCCTGGCTTCTGACACGAGCATGCTACAAGTTATACTTGATGAGTTGAGAGCATTTATGGATGACAGAGAATCAGTTACAATTAGAGAGTTAACCTTAGATACATGGACGCATTTGAGTGTACTGAAACCCTTGAAAACAAGGGTAAAACACAATGTAACTTATTAACACTTCACAGGGTACATAATATACCTATTTCACTCTGAATAATAACAAAAACTACAATATCAATAATGATAAGGAAAATATCCCACAAACTGTTATATTTACAATCTTGATGCATAACATTATCTTGAAAGTTACCATGAATACAAAGCAATAGCACCTCACAGGCATCACTCACAAGGCCTCACAGGACCTGACAAGCGTGCACTATCCACTCATAACTCCTAGCCATCCTGCTAGCTCAAAACTTGCAGCAGCAACATCCTATCTCAAGTGCCGTGCTATACATAGGACAAAAAATAAATCCAAAAGAAAACCAAAAGGCTGCAAACAGGAAAAACCACCTCCCAATGAAACCCCCCCCACACCCACCAACCCGCCCCCCGTCCTCAGTCTCCCAGAGTTCACACAAAACGTGACACACAACTCCATGCATCCCTTCTCCCCTGCCAGTCCAAAGTCAGGTTACACATTCCCAAAATGAGTCATCCACCGTCAACCCCCTCCCCCACAACACAACTTACACTTTCCACTCTACATTCATGCCTAAATGCAACCAAGACAAACACCCTCAACCTCACCCCATCCTACGTAAATAGCCCCTTTCATCGTAGCACACTCCCCACCCCAATAACCCCCACTGTAAGTTCCCTATAACCATCAGTAAAAAACCTAGCCCATCCCTCCCCATATAATAACCTGTTCCTACATTTCGTTCTATACATAGCTGCAGCAATAGCCCTTATCCGAACACCCCCAGGTTGTTCCCTCAAAGCCCAAGATACAGTCACAAAATCCACTGCCAAATACATGAGCCCCCTCCTAACACATCCCTCCACCCCCTATATCTAAACACATAAACCTCAATGCATTAATCCTCCCTCCCCCCATTTCTCTTACTACTCCCCCACCCAATACCGGACGTCCTCTAGGTGATCACAAAAATATAACTCATGATACGTCGTGTCCTCTCCTCCACACCTAACACACCGGGCATCCCCTGCTAACCCCATTTTGAACAAAACTGCCCTGGAAGCAAGAACCCCATGCAAAAACCTAAACATGACCTCCCTTGACCTCGCCTTCAACCACATACCCCACAACCCACTCCATATCCCTTTCCAATTATACACTGGAAGCACCGCTTCCCCCTCATAAACCTCCCTTCCTCCCCCGACTCTCCCTAATACACTAGCAGTAACGTTCGTCGGATTCCTCACACTCAAAAGCCTGCGCAACATATTCCCACACTGGTCCAACTCCTTCCCCCTCCACCATTTCTTCAATACCCCCATTACCCCACCCACTCATTTCCCCTGTACCCCTCCCCTCTCCAGAAAGCAGGACTTCACATACACACTCATGACACGCATCTCCAAATTAATTAACCCCATACCCCCCAAACCCACCCTCTTCATTACAACTTCCTTTCACAACCAATGCCTACCATACCCACATACATACCTGAACACCCTTCATATCAACTCCGCAACATCGCCTTTCAGAATTGGGTAAATCCTCGCCACATGCCATATATTACTATAAACCAAAACATTCCCCACAATCACACGCTGCAACATAGTTAACCCCCCCGGCCTCCACCCATTCATCTGTTGTATTGCCCTAGTCATTACACCTCCCACAGTAACACGTCTCGCTTCACCCAAATCATTCATAAAAATGATACCACATATCTTTAATCTATCAGCAACTGACCACCCACACCTCAACCCCAACCCTCCACCCACCCACGTCCCTACTTCCAATAGGCGAGATTTGGCCCTATTAATCCTCATATCTGTCGCTCTCCCAAAAATCCCCACGATCGTCCCTACAGCCTCCAAACTCCTCTCCCTCCTCACCAGCACCGTAGTATCATCCACGTAACCAATAATACCCCCATCACCACTTAAACTCCACACCCCCCTCCCACTTCTGTCTTAACTAATCTATACAATGGGTCCTGCAGACATGCAAAAAGCATTTGCAACAGGGGACAACCCTGCCGCAACCCCTTCCTCATACACACTTCTCCACCCACCAACCCATTAACTTGTACTCTCACTCTTGCTTCCCTATATAATGTCTCAGCCCAGCCTACAATTTCTTCCCCAAAACCCTGCCTCCTCATAATCCTCCACAGCATTTCCCTATCTACACTATTATATGCTGCCTCCCAATCCAATGCAAGGACCCCCCCCTCTTCCATGTCCTCAATAAATTTCCTAATCCTTTCATGCACCCTTGCCATACACCTGCCAGGTATACCATACTGCCCTTCCTCTACCACTCCTCCAACCACCCTCTTAATCCTATTCCCCAACACTTTTGCAAATATTTTATAATCAGCGCACATTAACGATAATCCTCTATAATTCTTGATTCTATCTCTCTCCCCTCCCTTGCCCACCAAAACCACCACCCCAGTACGCTGTGTCAACCCCATCCTCTCATTCTCCTTCATACCATTAAGAACCCTAACCAAACACTCCTTTAGGATACCCCAATGAGTTACATAAAAGTCATTAGGGATCCCATCCATCCCTGGCGCCTTTCATTTACTCAAACCACTCACAGCTCCCCAAACCTCGTCCTCACTAATCACCCCCCCATTTCCTCCCTATCCTCATCTCCCAATTTCTGCACAATTCCCTCTACCACAAACTCACCCTCCTGTCCCCCACATTCCCCCGCCTTCAAGTATCTCTGAAACCACAATGTTAAATATAAACTTATAGTCTCAGTCGATCTCATTACCTGCCCCAACGCATACCCCTCTACGTCATTCTCCACCACCATCCTCGATACCATCATTCCTTCCCTCTGTTTCCTACAATTTCGCAACACACATGCCGACGGCCTATCACCCCATAGAGCCTCCTCAAGCCCACCACGTAATCGAATTGCATCAAAACGCTCATTTTGCAGGACACGTAACCTATCCTTAAGTTCCTCCATCTCAACCATATGTCGGCCAGACCTACCCTCACAACAAAGCCCCAGCTGTCCCTTCAACTACTTCTCCAGACCATACCTCCACTGCGCTTCCTCCCTTCCCCTTACCCTATAGAATTTTCTGATAGCCGGCTTAGCCACCCATTCCCACCATCCCACCACATCTTCCACCGCTTTCCCTTGCCCCCACATACACTCCCACCACTTCTCAAAGCATTCCCTACCCTCCTCCCCATCCAAAAGCCACACATTTAATTTCCAATGACCCGAATACCACCGTACCATCCCCTCCCATGCCAGTTCCACCACAACACCTCTGTGGTCAGAAAACCCCACATCCACACACCTCACCTCCCCTACATCCACTGCCCTAGACACGTAAATTCTATCAAGGCGAGCAGCATAGCCTCTTCTAATAAATGTGTGGTCCACCTTCCAACCACCTCCCACTACATCTACAACCCCAGCACTCCCCAAAACGTCCCTCAACACACCCAATTCACATCCCGTCCCTCTCGGCTCCACATCCTTCTTCCTAATCACCCTATCACCACTACTGCTGCCATACCTCACAAGAAAAAAAACAACTGATCCCTAACATAATCCTCCTTGATCCTCCTACTGCTCCCAGCCGGCAAATATACCCCCACAAACGTCACCCTCACACCTCCCCAGTCCCCAGCGACCTTCACCACCCTCCCCTCCTCCCATGCCAAAAGCTGAAAGGGGCTATTTTCGTTCACTACTACTGCTACCCCACCCTTGAACTTACCCGAACAACTCGCATACATTCTATACCCAGGCAACAAAAGGTCTCTTCCATACTTATAGTTATGTTCCTGCAAAAACGCCACATCAATCGCCAAACGTCTTAGAGTCCCCACTACCCATGATCTTCTCACTTCATCCTTCAGCCCATTAACATTTAGCGTGAGGCACCTGAAAATGCTAGAGGTGGCTTTCCCTTAGACCTTCCATCCCTGCTAGATGCCTGTTTTCCAGTCCCAAGACCTTTAACCAGGGACTTCTTACCCCTCGCCCCACTCACACCATCTACAATCTTGGATGCCTTATAAGACGCCTCAACCCATACCTTTTTACAGGTCCCTTGACCAGGAGGCAGGACGTCATCCTCCTCACTCCCCATCGACCTCTTGCGAGAATCACTACTAGCCTCCATTTCCAACCCTTCATCCTCCTGATGCACTGACACTTCCACCTCTTGCACATTCAAGTGTAAAGCCTCCAGGCCATCCTCCCCCAGCGTACCCACTTCACCGAATAACCCACCACCAGGGCTCACAGAACCCTCAAGCACCTCCCCTTGGGTACTGTCCAAAAATCCCTGCAATACCTCAGGCAAAACTGCCTCCAAACCCACATCCAATGTCAATTCATCTTGCACAAGACGTTCCTCACTCACTTCCACACCCTGCAACTGTACCAGCAGGGTCGCACACATGTCCACTGTTCCCTGTACTATGTCACTCCACTTTCCCACTGATGCCACAACATCACTGTCCCTCCTCGCTTCCTCAGGCACACCCTGGTCCATCCCAGGGTGCCTCCTGATTGGTCGTCGTCCCTGTCGCCTCTCACACTCAGCCGCAATATGCTCATAAGAGTCACAAAGTCTACAAGTACGCCTTTGCCCAGCATAAGTCACATAAACCTGTGACCTAAACTCTTCCAACACCACATAGGAAGGAATAGGCTTCCGTAAAGTCATTTTCAAGTTGAAAGACCCTTCTGGGACTCCTGCATAAAAACCATCTGGCCACCTTCCCATAGCTGCATAATGTATCACACCATACACCGAAAATGCAGCTCTCACGTCCTGCTCCGTCGCTTCGAATGGCAAATTCCTAATTTTGATCCATGTGTAACGTCTGGAGACATCCTTGAGCTTTACCTCCACTGCAGCAGTCACAGGAAGGCAAACTTCTTCATACTTTTCCACAAGTTTGTCATATACAGCCACCGTGGTAAGCTTGATGAATATCCTTGCACTCCCATTCAATGCAATGCCATAAATGTCTCCATGTTCAACTACATAAACGTCTCTGATGATAGCTGGCAGCAAAACTCCGGCATTGGTAGGGTAAATGGCACCTTTTACCAATTCAACACAGACAGTGTTAATAGGCCGGCAATACAACTCCACCATTTTGCTGCTTGAAGAAAACATTTTAAGTAGACTATAAGCATTAGGATTAGTCTGCCCGAAATGCTCATGCATGCTGGTGACTTTTTTTGTGCTTAACAATACTTTATTACATGTAAACTACAGTTTGTATACTACACAAAGAAATAAAAATTTTAAATTTTGAATTTTCACCTACTAGCCCAGATGTAGGTGGAATATATTTTGCAGGACTCCCGAGGATCAGAGTTAGTTTTTTTTTAGTTTAATATCTTTATTATGCAGCCCATACCCATCCTGTGGGCGGTAGTCAAAAGATTACAGAGGTACATAATGGGTCCAGGGACTGGGCCTCAAAGTTTTGATAGCTGAGCAAGTTACAAAGGTAATGAACTCAGGTAGATTTGGTCACAATCATGACAAGTTACAAAGGTATTTACAGATTATAGAGGTATATAATGGGTCCAGAGACTGGGCCCCAAAGTTTTGATAGCTGAACAAGGTACAAAGGTAAAATAAACACATAAGCAGTATAATGTGATCCTTTATTGACAACGTTTCGCCCACGCAGTGGGCTTTATCGAGTCACAGACAGATGTCTGTGACTCGAAGGAAGGAGCTGAGGTACTGAGTGTGCCACTTACCATAATATTCAACACATCCCTTGAAAATGGGCAGATACCTGAGGTATGGAAGAAGGCCAACATAGTCCCCATCTTTAAAAAAGGAGACAGAAAAGAGGCACTAAACTATAGACCGGTGTCACTTACATGTATAGTGTGCAAAGTCCTGGAGAAAATCATCAGGAAAAGAATGGTGGAGCACCTCGAGCTGAACAGGATAATAAACACCAGACAGCACGGATTCCGGGAAGGCAAATCCTGTGTAACAAACCTCCTAGAGTTCTATGATAAAGTAACAGAGGTAAGGCAAGCGAGAGAAGGGTGGGTTGATTGCATTTTCCTGGACTGCAGGAAGGCCTTCAACACAGTTCCTCACATGAGATTAGTAAAGAAGTTGGAAGAACAAGCATGTATAACAGGAAGGGCACTGGAATGGATCAGGGAATACCTCAAAGGGAGGCAACAACGGGTCATGGTGCATGATGAAGTATCACAGTGGGCGCCTGTAACGAGCAGCGTACCGCAGGGGTCAGTCCTAGGACCAGTGTTATTCTTGGTATATGTAAATAACATGACGGACGGGATAGACTCAGAAGTGTCTCTGTTTGCAGATGATGTGAAATTAATGAGGAGAATCACATCGGAGGAGGACCAAGCAGGACTTCAAACAGACCTGGACAAGCTTGACATCTAGTCTAGCAACTGGCTTCTCGAATTCAACCCCACCAAATGCAAAGTCATGAAGATCGGAGAAGGGCAAAGAAGACCGCTGACAGAGTACAGGCTAGGCGGACAAAGACTACAAACCTCGGCAAAGGAGAAAGACCTTGGGGTGAGTATAACGCCAAGCATGTCTCCGGAGGCACACATCAACCAGATAACTGCGGCAGCATATGGGCGACTGGCAAACCTAAGATTAGCATTCCGTTACCTTAACAAGGAATCGTTCAAGACACTGTACACCGTGTACGTCAGGCCCATACTAAAATATGCAGCACCAGTCTGGAACCCACACCTGGTCAAGCACGTAAAGAAACTAGAGAAAGTGCAAAGGTTTGCGACAAGGTTAGTTCCACAACTCAGGGGTCTGTCCTATGAAGAAAGGGTGAGGGAAATAGGAGGAAAGAAGGGTCAGAGGAGACATGATAACGACATACAAAATACTCCGGGGAATCGACAAGGTTGACAGTGACAGGATGTTCCAGAGAGGGAACACAGAAACAAGGGGACACAACTGGAAGCTGAAGACTCAGATGAGTCAAAGGGATGTTAGGAAGCATTTCTTCAGCCACAGAGTAGTCAGGAAGTGGAATAGTCTAGAGAAAGATATAGTGGAGGCAGGAACCATACATAGTTTTAAGACGAGGTATGATAAAGCTCATGGAGCAGGGAGAGCAGAGACCCAGTAGCAGACAGCGAAGAGGCGGGGCCAGGAGCTGAGTCTCGACCCCTGCAACCACAATTAGGTGAGTACAATTAGGTGAGTACACCCACACACACGTATGTGTGGTAATGCTTTATTTACAGGGAGCAAAGTTAGGGTATTTTTCCAGAATGGTCTGTAATATACTACTGTGGATAAAATACTTTGACATATCTTGAACATTTCTGAGTGAGTTGTCTCTGAATTCATTAATTTTATCGCACTCCAGTACATAATGACGCAGGGTGTGACAATAATCCAACTGACAAAGTTTACATTTTGTTTGGTCTACATCTGGTGGTGGTGATTTAACCTGCCAAAGATACTTGTAACCCAGCCGGAGGCGGGCGGTGGTGACATCCAAGAGCCTGCTTATTTTGTTGGATGCACCATAGACATGTGGCTCCTCCTGCATGATAGAATGATGATAGATGGACTGACTGGTGTCAATCTCCCTGAGTCTTAAGTCAATAAAATTCAGTTGAAGTTCTTTTCGTATTATTGTTCTCAAACTGCTAACTGACAAGCCAAGATTGTAATCTACTCCCTCTTTGAAAGCATAAAACTTAGCCAATTTATCAGTTCTATCATGCATCTGAAGACCAATGTGAGAGTGAGATCAGGATTCAATAAGGTTAGAGTTTTGGTGGTCTTTAACAACCATAACAACAATATAAGGATGGTGGCCGGGGTGAGCAGGTTATTCACCAATAAGGTGTTTCGGGTGAGCATTGACTGTATAAATTACGGCGTAAGCTGTCAGTGGCCCTGATAAACCCTACATAGAAAGGAAGATTGTATAATTATAGTAATACAGTTAGTGAGCGGTCCAAGTGATGGGTTAAACTGATTGGTCCAAGTGGTTAAGTAAGTTTTTACTCAGGCACAGGTACACATAAATACGGTTACATAGATTATCATACATAGCAATATGTGATGATTACCTAGGATAACTAAAAAAAAGTCAGACAGAATGACTTATTTCCATTGGGGTCCTTGTGATAAGTATTAATTATATTTTAAAGTTAAAAAATGTAAGTATCTTTACGTGAAAAGTAGTTACAATGAAAGAAGATATACATATACTAGGGATAAGGTAAAATCAGATACTTACATTGACATTAAATATAATTGCGTGACCTCCAATACTCAGCCTGTAGTTGTTAGGGTGCCACAGGGAAGTGTCCTAGATCCTCTACTCTTTCTTATTTACATCAATGACCTCTCAAATGCATCGCGACTCCTTAAACCAATTCCATTCGTTGATGACACCCCTTACGTCTTCTCCCACCCAAACCCGGCTATATTTAGTAACACTGTAAACAGCGAGCTACATAAAATATCAAACTGGATGACGACCAACAAACTTACTCTCAGTATAGACAAAACCTACTTCATGCTTTTTGGAAAGAAAAAAATAATATCCAGCTAAACATATCGATAAATGGTTCACCCATTACAAGACACTAAGGGCAAATTTCTAGGTCTCCACCTTGACTGTAAATCTTAAATTTCAGACCCACATCCAGCATATAACTTAGTTTCCAAAACAGTAGGTATCCTTTCCAAGATACGATACTATGTATCCCAAAGGGCGCTCCTTACCTTATACCACTCTCTAATATACCCTTACTTCACCTATTGTATTTGTGCTTTGGGATCTACCACAGCCAATCACCTTAAACCTTTAATAACCCAACAAAAAGCGGCGGTGCGGATGATCACAAACTCCAGCACCAGACAACACACCCCAACACTCTTCAAACCTTCAAATGTAAACACACATTGTAACCTTAGCAAAGAAATGCAAATTTATTTTTTTATAATATCAGATCATTTTACATGTATGTTAGATATACAAGAAATCACTCTCTTCCCTTTCTGTAGCCATATTCATTAGGTACATTTTGGCTCTCTATAATAATAATAATAATAATAATAATAATAATAATAATAATAATAATAATAATAATAATAATAATAGTTTATTTGGACATGATACAAAGAATTACAATGGGGTATGAGATTACATGAGGTGTACATGCCAAAAGCCCCTAATATGCAGGGCATTTTGGGCAGACTTAAAATTAACTTAAAACTAAATGTTAAGAATTATAGTAAATAGTTTACAATATGAGTATAGTTGAGTATTTAAGCTATGAAATTTGAACATAGTTTAGACATGACATTTTTGAAACATAGTTTTATACTTTTGTCTTCATAATAAAATTGTCAGATTAAACAAATTAAATCAATAATTTGTGTTGCAATAACAGTTTATATGGTCATTAGATGAGTTACAAGGAGCACAAGGGTACATGAGGATGGATTTCTTTATATTAGGTTGTATTAATTATAACAGGTTTATACATTATGAGATATAACAGGTTTATACATTATGAGATATAACAGGTTTATACATTATGAGATATAACAGGTTTATACATTATGAGATATAACAGGTTTATACATTATGAGATATAACAGGTTTATACATTATGAGATATAACAGGTTTATACATTATGAGATATAACAGGTTTATACATTATGAGATATAACAGGTTTATACATTATGAGATATAACAGGTTTATACATTATGAGATATAACAGGTTTATACATTATGCGATATAACAGGTTTATACATTATGCGATATAACAGGTTTATACATTATGAGATATAACAGGTTTATACATTATGAGATATAACAGGTTTATACATTATGAGATATAACAGGTTTATACATTATGATATATAACAGGTTTATACATTATGAGATATAACAGGTTTATACATTATGAGATATAACAGGTTTATACATTGTGAGATATAACAGGTTTATACATTGTGAGATATAACAGGTTTATACATTATGAGATATAACAGGTTTATACATCATGAGATATAACAAGTTTATACATTATGAGGTATAAGTTTCAACATTTGTACTAGATTATGTTTGATAAACTATTTTTCTTTGAGCAATTAAGTAAGGGGATTTGAGGCTAAATGGTAAGAATTATAGTAAACAGTTTACAATATAAGTATAGTTGAGTATTTAAGCTATGAAATTTGAACATAGTTTGAACATGACATTTTTGAAACATAATACTTTTATAATTTTGGATCATTTACAGTTTTATATGTCTACATAATAAAATTATTAAATCAGATTAAACAAATTAAATCAATAATTTGTGTTGCAATAACAGTTTATTTGGTCATTAGATGAGTTACAAGGAGCACAAGGGTACATGAGGATGGATTTCTTTATATTAGGTGGTTTATACATTACAGTGGACCCCTGAGTATCGTAATTAATCCGTTCCAGGAGCTAGTACTTATCACGAAGTTTAAATTCGAACCATTATTTCCATAAGAAATAATGTAAATACAATTAATCCGTTCCACAAAAAAATATTCACATACTAAATTAAAAAATATATATATATATATATATATATATATATATATATATATATATATATATATATATATATATATATATATATATATATATATAATATATATATATATATATATATATATATATATATATATATATATAATATATATATAATATATATATATATATATATATATATATATAATATATATATAATATATATATATATATATATATATATATATATATATAATATATATATAATATATATATAATATATATATATATATATATATATATATATAATATATATATATATATATATATATATATATATATATATATATATATATATATATATATATATATATATATATATATATATATATATATATATATATATATATATATATATATATATATATATATATATATATATATATATCCATGGGGAAGTGGAATAAGAATCTTTCCTCCGTAAGCCATGCGTGTTGTAAAAGTCAACTAAAATGCGGAACAATGAGCTAGTAACCCCTTTTCCTGTATAGCTTACTAAAAAGAAGAAGAAGAAAACCGTCAAAGTGGGATGTTTGAATGTGCGTGGATGTTGTGCGAATGATAAGAAAGAGATGATTGTAGATGTTATGAATGAAAAGAAGCTGGATGTCCTGGCTTTAAGTGAGACAAAGCTGAAGGGGGTAGGAGAGTTTCAGTGGGAGAAATAAATGGGATTAGATCAGGGGTTTCAAATAGAGTTAGAGCTAAAGAAGGAGTGGCAATAATGTTGAATAATCAGTTATGGCAGGTAAAGAAGGAATATAAATGTATAAATTCAAGGATTATGTTGAGTAAAATAAAGGTTGGATGTGAAAAGTGGGTTATAGTAAGTGTTTATGCACCTGGAGAAGAGAGAAGTGTAGAGGAGAGAGAGATTTTGGGAAATGTTGAGTGAGTGTGTGGGGAGTTTTGAACCAAGTGAGAGAGTAATTGTGGTTGGGGATCTTAATGCTAAAGTGGGTGAAAATGTTGTGGATGGAGTAGTAGGTAAATTTGGGGTGCCAGGGGTAAATGTAAATGGGGAGCCATTAATTGAGCTATGTGTAGAAAGAGGTTTGGTAATAAGTAATACATATTTTATGAAAAAGAGGATAAATAAATATACAAGGTATGATATAGC
Organism: Cherax destructor; assembly: GCA_009830355.1. Lineage (NCBI taxonomy): Eukaryota > Metazoa > Arthropoda > Malacostraca > Decapoda > Parastacidae > Cherax > Cherax destructor. The sequence goes on from WNWK01043419.1 coordinate 14,247, forward strand.
ACGTAAGGAAAGTAGTTTGTTGGATTATGTATTGGTGGATAAAAGGTTGATGAGTAGGCTTCAGGATGTACATGTTTATAGAGGAGCAACGGATATATCAGATCATTATTTGGTTGTAGCTACAGTTAGAGTAAAAGGTAGATGGGACAAAAGAAAATGGCAACAGCAAGTAAGAGAGGTAAAAGTGTATAAACTAAGGGAGGAGGAAGTTAGGGTGAGATATAAGCAACTATTGGCAGAAAGGTGGGCTAGTGCAAGTATGAGTAGAGGGGGGGTTGAAGAGAGTTGGGATAGTTTTAAAAATGCAGTATTAGAATGTGGGGCAGAAGTTTGTGGCTATAGGAGGGTGGGTGCAGGAGGAAAGCGGAGTGAGTGGTGGAATGAAGAAGTAAAGGGTGTGATAAAAGAAAAAGGTAGCTTATGAGAGGTTTTTACAAAACAGAAGTGTTAATAGAAGAGCAGAGTATATGGAGAGTAAAAGAAAGGTGAAGAGAGTGGTGAGAGAGTGCAAAAGAAGAGCGGATGAAAGAATGGGAAAGGCTCTGTCAAGAAATTTTGCTGAAAACAAGAAAAAATTTTGGAGTGAGATAAACAAGGTAAGAAAGCCTAGGGAAGCGAATGGATTTGTCAGTTAAAAACAGAGTAGGAGAGTTAGTAGATGGGGAGCTGGAGGTATTGGGTAGATGGCGGGAATATTTTGAGGAACTTTTAAATGTCAAGGAAAAAAGGGGGCGGAATTTTATGTACTGGGCCAGGAGGACAAAATTTTAGGAGGAAGAAGAGCAGGATGGGGGGAGGTATAAAACGAGAATGAAAGGGGGAAAAATGGAATTGACAATCATGACAGAAATGTTAAAAGCAGGGGGGATTTGAGGGGGGTATTTTTTTTAATAAATGTATGAAAGGGGAAGGACCCAGGGGTTCAAGGGGAAAGTATAGTTTTTATACAGTGGGCCCTCGGTTAAACCCGGAATGGAAAAATTTTGTAAGATAATTTTTAAGTTCTGTGGGAAATGTAGTTTTGGGGTCTAAAAAGCTTCCCTTGAATTATTTGTTAAGGTGGTAAATTCGTTCGGTAATGGACTTGAGCAGGCTTCAATGAATTTTTTTTTCCAGGGGCCACTGAAAAGGGGAAAGGGGGATGAGGTAAAAATTTTTAGGGGAAAAAGTTTACTGATTATACCAGGTAAAAGTATGGCAGGGGAATTAAGAAAGAGGGGCAGAGATAGGAGCAGATGAGCAAGGAGGTTTGAGGGGAAGGGGG
>WNWK01043420.1:0-15510 GCA_009830355.1 Cherax destructor
AAACTTCCTCTCAGTTTTTACTCAGGAAGATACTAGCGAAATTCCAGAAATAATAAATTACGTAGAACAGAACGATAATAAACTATGCACTAATGCGGTAACTACTGACATGGTCCTCAGACAAATCCTCAGGTCCTGATGAACAGTTTGCAAGGGTTTTAAAGTAATGTATAGGGGAACTAAGCATATCTTTCACAATTCTTTTTTCATATATCATTACAAACTGGCATAGTGCCAGACAAGTGGAAAATGGCTAATGTAATACCTATTTACAAGGCAGGTGACAAGTCCTTAGCTTCGAACTATAGACCAATAAGCCTTACCTCTATAGTGGGAAAATTTATGGAATCAATCAATAATTGCCGAGGCAATTCGTAGCCATCTTGAAAGGCATAAATTGATTAATGAATCTCAACACGGTTTTACAAAGGGGCGTTCCTGTCTTAAGAATTTATTAATTTTTTCACTAAGGTATTTGAGGAGGCTGATCATGGTATTGAGTATGATATTGTGTATATTGACTTCAGTAAGGCTTTAGATAGAGTTCCACATCAGAGGCTATTGAGGAAAATTAAGGCACACGGAATAGGAGGAAAAAAATTGGAGATGACACCAAAATAGGCCTTCCAATTCATTCTAATGAGCACATTAGAGCACTCCAGGATGATCTGAATAGACTGATGCAGTGGTCGGTCGAAGAAGTGTCACATGCAGTTTAATATAGAAAATGCAAAGTCCTAAATGTTAGACAGACATTAACCATGCTACATATAACTAAATATTGTAGATCTTAATATTACTGATTGCGAAAAGGATTTAGGAGTTCTGGTTAGCAGTAACCTGAAACCAAGAAAACAGTGCATAAGTGTTCACAATAAAGCTAACAGAATCCTTGGCTTCATATCAAAAAGTATAAATAATAGAAGTCCTCAGGTTATTCTTCAACTCTATATATCTTTGGTTAGGCCTCATTTAGATTATGCTGCACAGTTCTGGTCATCGTATTACAGAATGGATATAAATGCATTGGAAAACGTACAAAGGAGGATGACAAAATTGATCCCATGTATCAGAAATCTTCCCTATGAGGATAGACTGAGTTTAATATCTTTATTATGCACCCCATACCCATCCTGTGGGCGGTAGTCAAAAGATTACAGAGGTACATAATTGGTCCAGGGACTGGACTCCAAAGTTTTGATAGCTGAACAAGTTGCAGCAGTAATGAACTAGATCTGGTCACAATTATGACCAAATTACAAAGGTAATGAGCTCCAGGTAGAGCTGGTCACACTCATGACAAGTTACAAAGGTAATCAACTAGATCTGGTCACAATCATGACAAAATACAAAGATAATGAGCTCCAGGTAGAGCTGGTCACAATCATGAGTTACAAAGGTAATGAATCATAAACAAATTACAGAGTAATGAGCAGTTCACAAACATTCTAGGGAATGCATCCATTGCCCCAATAACAGATGTTTCTAGGTGCCTGTCCCTCTTCGGCAGGACAGCCAGACAGCCATTGCAAACAGCAACAGGTTGCGCCAGGATCTGCTGCTTGCAAGAGCACCGTCGACCCTCCCTAAGAGGTCCAATAGGTCAGCGACTCCGCTAGCAGCCCAAGGGAGAGCTGCCCTGGGGACGTGTCAACGTCCTGGTGGACGCCAGTTTGATTGCAGATCCCAGGCCTTCTCTGTCTGCTGGGAGGAGCTTGGTTGTTCCCACCTTTAGCCCTCTGGGTGCCCAGAAATCCACCGTGCACACGGATGTTGAAGCTTGACGAAATGAGTGCATACTGCCTGTGGTACACTCAACAGCTGCCTCGTAGTCGAACGCCACGGCGCTGCCTCTGCAGTGGAAGTTCACGTGAGCCCGGCACAGGAGCTGACATCTGGGCTGGGAGGGAAAAAGTACCCTCTACTGTTGGGGTGGTGCTGGGAGTTGGGTGGGTGAGGCGCAGGGGTGAGGGGTTATGAGAGGGTCTCTGTTTACCACACACGGGGAATCCCGGGGAGGGGGGTTAAGGGCACCACTCACCCCGCCCCCTTCCCCCAAGAGACGAGGGGGTAGGAGGCACAGACTGCTCCCCCTGACTTGGGACACTCTCGCCCCAACCCTCACATACTTCACAAAATTTCCACTGTTTACGCTGAAATGATGCACTGGGATGTCCTCTCGCTGCTCTGGAATCTTCCCAGACCATTCACACAGAGTCCTGTTCAATCGTGACCTGGTCAGCCTCTTTGATCAGGAGCTATCCTTGAAAGTCCCGGAGCTAGCCCGCCAAACTGCCCTGCTGCGTCGGCTGGGAGTAGCGTCGAGTGGGATAGACTGAGGGCCCTGAATCTGCACACTCAAGAAAGGCGGAGAATTAGGGGGGATATGATTGAGGTGTATAAATGGAAAACAGGAATTAATAAAGGAGATGTAAATAGCGTGTTAAAAATATCTAGGCTAGACATGATACGCAGCAAGGGATTTAAGTTGGAAAAAAATCAGATTCAGAAAGGATATAGGAAAGCAATGGTTTGGTAATAGAGTTGTGGATGAGTGGAACAAACTCCCGAGTACCGTCATAGAAGCTAAGACATTGTGTAGTTTTAAAAATAGGTTAGATAAATACATGAGTTGGTGAAGGTGGGTGTGAGTTGGGTCTGACCAGCTTGTGCTACTAGGTTAGTTGCCGTGCTCCTTGTTTAGTGAATGGGACCTGACTTGACTACTTTAAGGCATTGGTTTAAGCCAGTGGGTGAATTGGATCTGCCTCGCATGGGCCAGTAGGCCTGCTACAGTGTTCCTTCTTTCTTATGTTTTTATGTTAACAAGCGGCTTTCTATATACATAGTAGTATGTCATTGATGTCAGCTAGACCTGTATAAAATGTCATTTTCTTGTAGTAAATAAAGATATTATTATTATTATTATTATTATTATTATTATTATTATTATTATTATTATTATTATTATTATTATTATTATTATTATTATTATGTTCCTCTCTTGCTTAACATGTTAAGAAGTTCTGTATGTAGTTGAGTCACCTACAGATGCATAAAAGTTTAATTTTGTGAGATTCAGGTGAATCTGTATTATCAATTATATTTTCTAGTTTAGGAAAGTTTACACTATGTTCGTTTTTTATATATAAAGTTTTAAATAAAATAAAAGAAACTTGAGAATCTCCACCTTGATTTATCTAAACGTGAGTTTCGTGATTAACTAAAATACTATAATTTTACTTGGGGCGGGGAAGGTGGCAGACCAGAGAGGCCTAGCATCTACCTGCCTCGTGCTGGTGGGGAATGTGGCTAGGCCTGGGGCCAGTTGGTCCCGCCGCTGAGGGGTACCCCTCCCATGGGAGACATAGGTCTCTGATACTCCCACGACAGGGAGCCGGAGCTGGGTCACCATCTGGTAAAGACCTGGGCCGGGAGCATTCCAGGTGAATCAACACCTCCTCCTAAGGTGGGATATAGCAAACCATGCCCAGCCCTTGTAGGGCAGGGTAGGTGCCAAAGCTGGAGCTTCCTACCACCTGCAGCTCACAAGACTGCCATTCCCATTATCTCCCCTGGGACTGGAAAGATGGCAGACCAGAGAGAGGCCTAGCTTCTCCTTACGAACCCCGTGAGGGCGTGGAATGTGGCTAAGCATTGGGACAATTTGTCCCAAAAATGAGGAGGTACTTGCAATAGTTGCTCCCCAGCCTTGGTGCTGCGCGGGTGAGCTCAGTTGCCCCCTGGTGGAGGTTAGGTGAAATTTTATTTTCACCATCATGGCGGATATCACCATCATGGCGGATACCTACCGGCGACGTGTCAACACTGGGCTTTGTATAAATTGACTAAGGTACAAATTCACGTGCCAAGAACTCTGTCAAATACCCTGTATCTCTACAAACTCTTATTAAAAATTTGTAATAATCAAATAGTTCCTAAGAATTTAATCTAGTACCATATTATTAAGTTTAGTATTATCTATTCTTCTCAGGTCTAGTTATAGAATCACATCAAATCTTATGATTACAGGAATTGATCCTGATATCAACCTATTATTAAATGACTTACATGATTCCAACAGCAACTGCAACTATTACACAGCAGATCAAGCAAAGACATTACTCAGAGCCAACAATAACATAACTATCTTCAATTACAATGTTAGATCTTTGAGCAAACATTATGATGACCTCACAGCACTACTCCAATCCCTCCAGACCAATATGTCAATCATCACACTCACTGAGACCTGGCTGAAGCCTGATACTACAGATGTCTATGCCATCCCAGGTTACACAGCCATTCACAATTGTAGGACAGATCAGCGAGGGGTGGAATAGCTATATATTACTCAGATCAACTTGAATGTATCAATAACTCTTGCATAAGGGATGAGCATGGAGAATATATTATAGCTAAATTTAAATCAAAAGACCTGCAAAAACCCCTCACAGTGATAAACATCTACAGATTACCACAGTCAAACATTCACCATTTTAGTGAAAAACTAGGTAACCTAATAACTGATGCACACATGAACAAAGACCATTTGCTGCTCACAGGAGACTTCAATATAAATCTCCTACATGACCAGGACCCACAAGTAACAGAATTCACAAACACTATGAGCAACTGCTTGTTACTACCAACAATATCAAAACCTACAAGAATCTCCGAGACTAGTACCTCATTACTAGACCACATCTGGACTAATACTATAGCCCCTCTAAAATCAGGCATCATCACAGACAACACCACAGACCACTATCCGACCTTTCTCATAACTAATCTTGGTAAATTGCCCCTAGATATTACAAAAGTTACCTTCAGACTACATAATGAGTCAGCTGTAAATAACTATATAACAGCTATGATTAACATTGACTGGCATAATGAGTTAGAAACATATACAGATACTAATGAATGCATCAAGAATTTCCTTAACAAAACCCACCACCTCTATAACAAACATTGCCCTAAAAAACTAAACAGATCACAGCTAAGAGACTTAACAATCCCTGGCTAACACCCAGCATCCTTAAATCCATTAACAAAAGGCACCAATATGAAAAACAATACAGAAGGGGTCTAATAACCAGAGAACAATCCAAACGCTACTCATCAATCCTTACCAGCCTCATTAGGAGATCAAAAAAATTGTATTATGAGAACAGACTCCAGAACATAAAAGGTGATATGAAAAAGACCTGGAAGACCCTATCTGCAATTCTAGGAAATAATAAGATAGCGAAAAACAACACCATCAAATTATCAAGAGCAGATGAACCCCTACTCTCACCTGCTGAGACAGCAAACAGACTTAATGTTTTCTTCTCCACCATAGGAAAGAATCTAGCGAGTAAAATCCCAAGCTCAAACACCCGTCCAACAGACTACCTCACAAACATCTACCCTAATACGCTATTCCTAGCTCCTACCAACCCAATTGAAGTCTCGCTCATAATCAACACCCTTAAAAACAAGGCAGGAGACATAAACAGCCTACCAACTTTTATGTACAAAAAAGCTTCACAGGTACTGTCACCAATTATAGCAACACTATTCAATAAATCCATTGAAGCCTCTACCTTTCCATCAATTCTCAAAATAGCTAGGGTCACCCCGATCCACAAAGGAGGTGATCAAACAGACCTGAATAATTATAGACCAATTTCTAATTTACCATTGCTTTCTAAAATCTTCGAAAAATTAATTCATAGACAAATCTATTCCTACCTCGTCTCACACAATGTACTCAACCCCTGTCAATTTGGATTCAGGACAAACAAGAGCACAAACGATGCTATTACGCACATGTTGGAGTTAATATATACAGCACTTGAGAAAAAGAAGTCCCACTGGGAATCTTCATTGATCTACGCAAAGCTTTTGATACAGTCGACCATGATTTACTGCTCACAAAATTAGCACACTATGGTATAAGGGGCACCCACTCAACTACCTAAAGTCATACCTCACCAACAGAAGCCAATACGTGTACACAAATGGAGCGAACTCTTCCACACAACAAATTACAGTCGGAGTCCCTCAAGGAAGTGTCCTGGGGCCACTCCTATTCCTCATTTACATAAATGACCTACCGAATGCATCACAACTACTCAAACCCATGTTATTTGCAGATGACACAACATATGTCTTCTCTCACCCAAATCCAGTTATACTGGCCAACACTGTTAATGCCGAATTACAGAAAATATCAACATGGATGACGACTAACAAGCTTACTCTCAATACTGACAAGACCTACTTCATACAGTTTGGAAGCAAAGCCACAAATTTTCCACTTAACATAACACTCAATGGTACACCCATCACAAGACTCACAGAGGGAAAATTCCTAGGAATCCACCTTGACAGTAGCCTTAAATTCCAAACACATATACAACAAATTTCCAAGAAAATCTCGAAGACAGTAGGCATATTATCAAAGATACACTATTATGTACCTCAATCAGCTCTCCTTGCACTATATCATTCACTTATCTATCCGTATCTCACCTATGGAATCTGTGCATGGGGATCAACAACGTTAAATCACCTTAGACCACTCATAACACAACAAAAGGCCGCAGTCAGAATGATAACAAATTCCCACTCTAGACAGCATACTCCACCAATATTCAAAAGTCTCAAACTACTCACCGTAAAGAACATTCATACTTACTCTTGTGCCTACTACATATATAAAACTTTACACTCTAATATAAACCCTCTGCTCAAAACTCTCCTCACCAACTTTAATAGGACCCATGACCACAACACAAGACACAGATCACTTTTTGATATACCCCGTGTTCATATCAACCTATGTAAAAATTCTATGCACATAAAGGGCCCCAGAATCTGGAATTCATTACCAGTAAATATTAAGATAATCTTGTCTGAAAATCAATTTAAGACTCAACTCAAAAACCACCTACTCACCCAAAACTAAATGATCATACTATAAACTACTTTGAAAAATGCTCATTGTTACTTTCCTATATTATCATTCAAGAATCTTAACACCTGTAACAATCTAATATCTAATATCATTATATAATAATTTAAACAGTAAAATTTCATCATATTGTAATTTTGAAAATAATTTTTAACTAGAATAAACTCAATAAATTTCTCTAATATTAAGTACATAGTTTTTAAGGACTAGAATAAGCTGCCCCTAATGCCATGGCATGTCAGTGGCTCTCCTTGCACTCAATTTACATTGTAACCTCCGATACCCATGTAATCTGCAATGAAATAAAATTTGTTTGTTTGTTTTGTTTTGTTTGTCTGTGTGGACTTGAATTAAAGGTGCTGTGTATCCTGAAAATGCGGAGATCATCTTGCCATTGGTTCTACGTGACACCTTTGGAATATCGACTGAGGCCATTTATGACATATCTTTGAACGGATCAGCCAGATTCTTCGTCAAGTTCAACTCCACTGGCGTGTATGAGGAAGTGGTGGACAAGTTTCAGGACAAGCCTATTGTCGTCAACTCAGGATTGGAGGTGCGTATGCGTGATGTGTCCGCGCATTACTCTTGGATTCACGTGAAGAACCTCCCGTTTGAGGCTGCTGAATTTGATGTTTGGCGAGTATTCGGCCAGTATGGGACTATACATGTAGCTAATGTTGGTCGGTGGCAGCAGGGAACTTATGCTGGCATGGGTGCGGGATCATACTCCCTCAAAATGACTTTGAGGAGGCCTATCCCGTCATACGTTCAGATGCAAGAGTTTGGTACTCAAGTATACGTTTCGTATGCTGGACAGGTGAGGACGTGTCGGCTCTGCGGTGCCCGGGGACATATGGCGGCTACGTGTGATCAATGCAGGGAGCGGCAACCTGGACGTTGAGATGATGGGACTTATTGTACTGCGACGGACCTGAGAGAAATGACCAAGACGAGTCTACAGTTGGATGTGGCCGAGGTCCTTGATACTGAGGATGTCCCTCGGAGTTGGAGTGAGGCGGTTGATGCTGCGGTTGACTTTACCCACAACAATGCAGGAAGAGGAGCAGGAGTGTTTCCAGGTTGCCATGGAGGGTGACTTGTTGGAGGTGGTCTCTGAGTTATCGAGGCCTTGTTTCGAGGACATCCAGAGCCTCCTTGAGAGCCCGTCGCTGGCGGGTGTTTTGGGCTTGGATGAGGACTCATCTGGTGTTTTGGAGCGTCCGGAGTGCGAGATTGGTCTGGTAGAGGACCTTGTTGACTCTGTGCCTGTGGTGGTGGCTAAGGTGGAGGTGCATAGGGAGGAAGGTAATAGGGAGATGGAATGTGTGGAAGCATCCCGCAAGCGGCCCAGTGGGGATTCTGAGGATGATGAGATAACCCCGGGCCAAAGGTCTTCTAAAATGGCCTGGAGGGATGTTGTCAAGGGGAAGAAGGTTGTGCCCCAGGGAAAGAAAAGTGGGACAGGAGTGAAAGGAGGTAGGGCACAAAGTGGGGTTTCTGTGTCAGTTGTGACAGGGTCTGTGCGCCGAAGTGGCAAACCCCCTTTGAGGTGTCTCAACTTAAATGTTAATGGGCTCCGGGCGGAAGTTCGGATGTGATGGATTGAGGTGACGCTCAGACAGTTGAATGTGGATGTATGCTTTCTCCAGGAGCATAATTATAGGTGTGGTAGGGATTTGTGTTTGAAGGGATATAAGTGTTATACTGGGAGTTCGGGGCATTTCAAGGGTGGGGTGATGGTGGGTATACGTGAGACCAGCCCTTTCAAGTTAAAAGCCTGGGAGGAGGGGGGTGGGGGTAGGATAGTATGGGTGGACGGGGTTTGGGGAGATATACAGGTGTGTTTCATTGGTGTATATATGCCAGCGACTTCCAATCGCCGTGTAAAGGATGATTTTGTACGTGATGATTTAGTTTATGCGTTGAGAGGTTTACCGTTGGTTACGATAATTGCCGGGGATTGGAATTACATTATTAGAGGGAGGGATGTGGAACCTCGAGGAGCGGGTTGTATGTTGCAGAGCTTGAGGGAGGTGCTGAGGGCGGTTAGTGTGGAGGATGTGGTTAGGGGATGAGGGTGGCGTGTGGATCACACTTATATTAAACAGGGTTATGCGGCTAGGTTGGACCGGGTATATGTATCAGGGACAGTTCAGGTAGGTGAGGTTAAATGTCAGCATTTTGGTTTTTCTGATCATAGGGGTGTGTTGGTAGAGATGGGATGGGCTGGGGCGGTGAAGATATATTCCGGGTATTGGAAATTAAATGTGAGGTTGTTGCAGGGGTTAGATCACAGGGAGGTTTTTGTGGATTGGTGGGGACGAGTATGGAACGATGGGAAGGGGATTAGTGATATAGTGGAATGGTGGAGTGTGCGGGCTAAAGTGGCAATCCAGGAATTTTATAGGCAACTGGGTAGGGAAGATGCTAGGCAAAGGTTGGGAATGTTGAGGTACCTAGAGGGGCAATTGAGGACTTGTTATGAGAGTGGAGGGCGGTATCCCCTAGCTGAAATTGATCATCTGCGGTCACGATTGCGGGAGTTGCAGAATGAAAATTTTCATGCTCTGAGGGTACGAGGAGGTTTAGAGGAAGTTTTATGGGGGGATAAGCCCTCTGCGTTAGTGTTACGTACTTTTCAGAACCGGAGAAGAGATATGACGGTCATTTCTCTGAGGGTAACTGAGGAGTGCCGTGGGTATCGGAAGGGGCAGATTCTTCGTACCACGGAGGCCATGAGTTATTATGCAGATGCTTGGTTTGAGTGTAAGATGAGTCAGGGGGAAAGTGATGGGGTATCCCGGGATGTAATTTTAGATTGTATAGTTGAGAGGATAGGGGCTGGAGATAGAGAGCGTATGGAAGGGTCTATAACTGAGGAGGAGGTTTGGCAGGCAGTGAAAGGTCAGGCCCTGGGCAAGGCCCCTGGCCTGGATGGGATTTCTGGGGATTTTTTTATAGTTCATTGGGAGGTTCTGCGAGGGATGCTAGTTAGGCTGTTTAATGCTATGAAATTGAAAGGTAGTTTGGGCGGGGATATGTCAATAGGTAATGTAGTTTTATTGCCGAAAAATCGTGCATGTGGGATGGTTGAGGATTATAGGCCAATCACACTTATGTGCGCAGATTATAAGATATTTGCACGAATTCTTGCTAATAGAATGAAAGGAGTTTTGGAGAGCTTACTGGAGGGGGGTCAGTATGGGGTACCAGGGAGAAGTATGAGGGAGGGTCATCGGAGGATCAAAGGTTTTTTAGAGAGCAGAAAAGCTGGGAGTGTTTTAGGGCTTGATTGGGAAAAGGCATATGATAGTGTTGATAGGGATATGTTGCAGGTGGTGCTTTTACAGCAGGGGTTTGGGGCGGAGGTCGTGGGTTGGGTCCGCACTTTGTACGAGCATGCACGTTTGAGGGTACAGGTGAATGGGAGGTTGGGGACCGAGGTGCGTTTGGGGCGGGGGCTGCGACAGGGGTGCCCCTTGTCACAGCTCCTGTTTGCGTGTTTACAGGACCCTTTTTTCAGGTTAGTGTCAGAAGGGGTGAGGGAAGGGAGTAATCATGGGGTGGCAGAAACGGGTATTATAGGTTATGTAGACGACACCACTATTTTAGTAGGCACAATGGAGGGGTTAGGTAATGTAAATAGGATAATTGAGATTTTTGGTTTGGCCACTGGTATGCAGGTGAATAGGGTAAAATCGAAATTATTGGAGGTGGGGGAATGGGTAGGGGAGGCGTTGGGTCAGGGTTTTGGGTGGCCAATAGTGGATAGGTTAAGGATATGGGGTGTGTGGTTTTGTACTCAGGCGAGTGTTGCGCGGGAGGTGAATTCCTCGGCAGTGGTTAATGCTGCTCTGGGTAGGATAGGGGGGTGGCGGCCTGGAGAGGTCACTCTCTTGCAGAGGGTTGTAGTTGGTAATTCCTTAGTATACAGTAAGTTGTGGTATGTAGCTGAGGTATACCCCCTTGTGGAGGACGATGTTTTAAGATTGCAAAGTCGGGTATTAAGGTTTATATGGGGTTATGGGAGGCATTGGTTAGGGAGGGATGTGGTAATGACTAAGGTAGCAAAGGGAGGGCTAAGTTTGATACCACTGCAGAGACGTTTGATGGGCATATATGTTAGGCAGGAATACCTAGCACGAGGTGGGATTCGAGGAGTGCGAGTGGGGAGGGTAATGAGTGAGGATTGTGATGTAGTCAGTGTGCTGTGAGGTCTACCTAAGCAGCCACACCTGCACTGGGTAAATAGCTGTCAGACCACGCCTCTCGGATTAAGGCCCAGGTGTTTTGTCTTTTGGACTAGCGTCAGTTCAAAGCACATGGTGCACTCCTCATTGGGGGGATGCTTGGAGGACCATATATAAGGCCGAGGAAATAACTGGGCTGGTGATTCTGGCGGAGCTCTGGCCTGTGTGCAGAGCTCTGGGCTGGTGATTCTGGCGGAGCTCTGGCCTGTGTGCAGAGCTCTGGGCACGAGATTCTAGCAGAGCGGCTGCCGGTGTGCAGAGCTCTGGGAGAGAGCTGCTGTAGAGTCTCTGGAGGAGACTGTTGGAGACACTGGGCAGACAGAGTTCTGTTGGAGCAGGTCTTGGGACCTGTGGCTAGAAGTGTGACCGAGTTCCTGTGGTGAACTGTCCTCTGAACTATATTGTAAGTTATATTCTGTTTCGTCAGTTGATTGTATTCCCTGTCTCGCTGCTTATATGTACAATCCCCATTTATCTAAACTCAATAGTGTTCTCCTGTTCCCAAATATATTATTATACAAGGACTTAAATAAACTGTGTTTGAGTGGAATAGTAATATTCACTGTCCCCGATATATAATTCTTATTATTCTTTATGCTTATACTATATTTTATTATATTTTATTTTAGGTAGAGAGAGGGTGAGTGTGTGGTGGTAATGAGAGGTGATGGTGTAGTCACAAGTGACCTCACATTATCCTCCGCTACCTCTGCTTCTGTCAACCTCACCTCTCCTGCCTACTCACTCCCTCCGTTTACTCCCCTATTCCCCGATTATCCCTTATTTCCTTACCCCCCTACATGACATGGTGTCTAAGCGGTGGTGGTTCTTATTATTTTTATAGTAGGAACCAGTCCCATGTGCCTATATTTGTGTTATGCTACCATTTTTTTTTGTGTGTAAAGTTCAAGTAAATATCTGTGTGATATTATAATCCAAGTGACCTAAGCTGACCTTTTTTTGACCGCGGGTCTGAGTAATTGTGTGGTTGTAATATTATATTTGGTGGAGTTGTGTGTTGGTTTGGGATAAATTTTGGAGGTTATAAGTGTTTGGGTGAGACTTTTGGGGGAAGCAATTACTGGCCGAAATTGAATATTTACAGAGAAACGAGAAGTCACCCAGCCCGCCTTGGAAGAATCATCCACAACTGTCACCCAGCTGATGTGTCCAGTCACCCAGCTGATGTGCCCAGTCATCCAGCTGATGTGCTCCAGTTGCTGTATTGCTGCCCTGGTCTGTCATCCATTGTAGTGGGTGTCACCCACCCTGTGACCATCACCCACTGACCGCAAGTTACCCGCAGTTGCCAGGGATGAGTGACCGCACCTCTGGTAATGACCAGAAGTGACCTCACCTCACCTCACCTCACCTTGAACATCTGACCCTAGCCTTCTACTGCTGATGTCGGCTGCTTATGATGCTGTGACCGTGCTGAGACTGGCTGTGTGCTGCTGCCTGCCGTGCTGTGACGCTGAGATGCTGTGGTCTTGCTGTGATGGTGTGGCCGTGCTGCGATGCTGGGGCCGGGCTGCGTGCTGTAGCCATGCTGCGTGCTGGGGCCGTGCTGCGATGCTATGGCCGTGCTGCGATGCTGTAGCCGTGCTGCGATGCTGTGGCGGTACTGTGATGCTGCGATGCTGCCTAGCTCGGGAGGAGATGATGGCGGTGATGCTGCAGTGGAGTATGAGGGATTCTGTCTGGTGTGCCAGGACAGGAGAATCTACTATGAAGGAGCTGCCATCCTCAGAGATGTGGAAGGACGCGAGCCGTGGGGATGGACTCCGGCTGCTGGGACCAGTGTGCTGCCGTGGGTGGTATGGAGGTGTATGCTGTCATGCTGGCCAACCTGTACGACCAGTATGGGGGATGTCCTGCCAGACATGAGAGACAATTAAGAGTGTGAGATGTTCCCAGCCTACTTTGACTTGCCAGAAGTGTTAGTGTTACCTGTGTGGAATAAGGTGACCTTGGAAACGGTCAAGTGATCATGGCTACCTTGTTTTATGAGGAAAGTGGTTGAAGTGTGTATGTGAAGTGTGTTAACATACGACCTTGGTGGTCGTGATGTGGTCCAGTTGCAGTTACTTGAAAGAATGCAACCCGTTGGAGCAGTTTTCCACGCCAAAGAAGCCTAGAGAGGTTTGGCCCAATGGTTAACGTGCGAGGGTGACTAGTACCGGCTAGTGCATTTCTAGTAGAAGTAGGGAAGGCAATGGAGCCAGATATTTAGTTTTAAGGAGAAATGACGGGTAAGGAGGCTTTGCACCAGAGAGCAATTGTTATGCTGGTCACCTGCGAGGTGTACTGATTATGCTGCCTTGTGGTAGTTGAGAAGGCTGATGGAAATATATGTAGTTGAATACTTTTTTATTATGTTATGTGTAATTTTGTCTTTGTATTTTAATATAATTAAGGGTTTAGGATTAAAATAGTCTAATAACTTAGGACAAATTGTCCTAGTTCTCAGATATTTTAAACTGGGGGACAAAGGGGGATGTGATGTAGTCAGTGTGCTGTGAGGTCTACCTAAGCAGCCACACCTGCACTGGGTAAATAGCTGTCAGACCACGCCTCTCGGATTAAGGCTCAGGTCTTTTGTCTTTTGGACTAGCGTCAGGTCAAAGCACATGGTGCACTCCTCATTGGGGGGATGCTTGGAGGACCATATATAAGGCCGAGGAAACAACTGGGCTGGTGATTCTGGCGGAGCTCTGGCCTGTGTGCAGAGCTCTGGGCTGGTGATTCTGGCGGAGCTCTGGCCTGTGTGCAGAGCTCTGGGCACGAGATTCTAGCAGAGCGGCTGCCGGTGTGCAGAGCTCTGGGAGAGAGCAGCTGTAGAGTCTCTGGAGGAGACTGTTGGAGACACTGGGCAGAGTTCTGTTGGAGCAGGTCTTGGGACCTGTGGCTAGAAGTGTGACCGAGTTCCTGTGGTGAACTGTCCTCTGAACTATATTGTAAGTTATATTCTGTTTCGTCAGTTGATTGTATTCCCTGTCTCGCTGCTTATATATTAAAACCCCATTTATCTAAACTCAATAGTGTTTCCCGTTCCCAAATATATTATTATACAAGGGGCTTAAATAAACTGTGTTTGAGTGGAATAGTAATATTCACTGTCCCTGATATATAATTTTATTATTCTTTTTAAAGCTTATCTATATTTTATTTTTGGTAAAAGAGGGTGAGTAGTGAGGTGGGGTTTAGAGGTGATGGTGTAGTAGTCACCAGTGACCCCACATTACCTCTGCTCCTGTCAACCTCACCTCTTTCCCGCCTCCCCCCCTCCCCTTTTCCCCATATTCCCCGATTATACCCTAAATTTCCGTACCCCCTACATGACAAGGTTCGCAGATGGTGGAAGGGTGGGAATTTGTTGTTTTTTGAGGCAATTTTAAGGTATCTTTTTTTGGGGGTTCCAGATCCTGGTAAGGTGGGAAAGGGAGGGAGGGTTAGATAAGGTGGGAAGGCGGGAAAAAGGGTTTTTGGGATGGGGGTTTATCCATGTTATGATTGGGGAAAGGGAACGTGGTTTTGGTTTAGGCGTTTAAAAATTGCCTCCCAATGTACGTGAGATTGGTTTTTGGTTTTTTCATTGAAATTGGGGCTAGGGGGTCAGCTTTTCGTGATGGGGCTATCGGGGGGGGTTTTGTCAGTGCTGTGGGGTTTGGGGGGTATGGCTTTCCATGTTGTATATTTTGTGGGGGGGGGCTTTAGGGGGGGAGGGAAAAGGTTTTTTGGGATCATCCGGGGGTGGGGAGTTTATCGGTGATAAGATGTTTAAATCTGGATGTTGTGGGGTGCCCAGAGGATGGGGGGGTGTGGTGATGTATTTGGTATTGGGTTATATTTATTTTTTTGTGGAGGTTTAGGGGGGTTTTGGGGGTGTTGGGGTTAGGGCTTTGGCAGTGAATTTTTTAGGACTAAGTGTGGGAAACCCGGAGTTGTATGGGGGGGGTGTGGGGTAGGTTTTTTTTTGAGGGGGTATAGGCAATTGTCGATGGGGTCGTTGCTGGGTTAACTTGAGCTATAGTTTCTGGGGTTTTTCAAGGAAGGGGTTGGGCTCTGGTGGGGGGGTTTAAGGGTTTGGTGTGGGAAAATTGTTTCGTGGGTTTTTGTATGGGGTTGGGAAGGGGGGGTTTCTGGGGGTTTTCCCCGGGCATCCACTCACCCTTTTCCCCCTTTGGGGGAAAGGGGGGTTTTTTTTTGGATGAGTATTTTTGGTATGTTTGGTGACTCGGACGGGCGGGGGGGGGGGGAGGTTTTTGGGGGGTTTTTATTTTTGTCCTTTTG
>WNWK01043421.1:0-15510 GCA_009830355.1 Cherax destructor
ACACTAGCTTGTAAAACCAATTACACTTACTCTCTTGATCAGTGTTGTTAGGGAAATCTAACCTGACAGCTTTGGGAGGGTGTGCGTCCCCTGTATTGCTTGCAGCAAGCTTTCTCTGGAAGCCTCGTTCCTTTTTCCGAGAGTGTTTACTAAGGTATGTTTCAAATCTGCCTTCACCATCATTTACGTCATCAAGACCATCAACTATACTCATAGCTGACAGCAGTTTCACACTGGCAATGGGCGGTGTATAGGAGGGTCAAGGGACATTCACCTCACTAGACAAAGGCAATATGGGTGTCAGTGGCATGCGGGTCTTTTCAAGGTCATTAACTGGGCCAGTCTTATGGAGAGTTACCAAACACTACAATACTCGTTAATTACTCCAAACTACAGCACTTAACAAATAATCAAGAACAATTTACACAATGTATAGGTAGACATATAATGATTGCAAATTGTTACTATTACAATCTAAGCTAGGCGCTAAACCCACTAGATGAGATGGCAAGAAAAATAGATGTTAACAGGCTGACTCTTGCACATCACAGTTGAAAGGTAACCGAATTACTCAAGAAAGTGTTCATGAAACTGAACATCATGCAAGAGTAAGCTTGTTCACAGTAAAAATGCGATAATTTTATACCTGAACAAAATTTACTTAATGTTATAAAAATAGCATAAGTTACACACTCACAGCACAGATGAATAGTACAATTTGAAATATAAATACTTCTGGGAATTTAAGTCAAGTTTCAGTCTGAATGGAAAAATGTATTAGGAAACACAGCACAACACTAGGACAAACAACCCAATTGTGCAACCGTAATTGATAGTTCAGCAACACTGAGCGGAGAATGTATTACACTGGGTTAATAAATGTAAGAAGTCACTGCATGGATTACCTGGGCTGGCTTGGTGCCTTGATGTTCTCGATGCAGGAAAAACATTCACTTCACTAGACACACGCAATATAAGTGTCAATGGCATGAGGCACAGTGCCGCTTTTCAAGGTCATACACCGGGCCACAGTCTTCTGGAGAGTTACCAAACACTGCAATACTCGTTAATTACTTCAAACCTGCAGCACTTAACAAAGAATCAAAACCAATTTACACAATGTATAGGTAGAGATATAATGATTGCAAATTGTTACTATTGCAATCTTAACTAGGCGCTAAGCCCACTAGATAAGATGGCAAGGAAAATAGATGTTAGCAGGCTGACTCTTGCGTACCACAGTTTAAAGGTAATTACTCAAGAGAGAAAGTGTTCATGAAACTGAACATCATGCAAGAGTAAGCTTGTTCACAGTAAAAATGCAATAATCTTATCCCTGAACAAAATTAACTTAATGTTATAAAATAGCAAGAGTTACACACTCACAGCACAGATGAAAAGTGCAATTTGAAATAGTTCTAGGAATTTAACAGTCAAGTTTCAGTCTGAATGGGAAAATGTATTAGGAAACACAGCACAACACTAGGACAAGCAACTTAATTGTGTAATTGTATTTGATAGTTCAGTAACACTGAGCGGAGAATTACACTGAGTTAATAAATGTAAGAAGTCACTACACTGAAATAAACTCTGAGCCTTTTATTAAGTCTTAATACAGGCTTACAGATAACAGTTAACTGTCTCTAAAGCGAAACACTGTTGCTGAAGGTCAGAAATAATCCTAGTGTAGAGGTGAGGGAAAGTTAGTGTAGTTAACCTGGGGTGTACGTGGCAACCCGCGCACCACTACATAACACAGCGTCTTCACAGGAGGCGGAGATTTCTTTGGGATGAATATGCGCTTTCTGTCGACTCACAGAACCTGCGGCCTTGTCGTCGGCGCCCAGTCTATCTTCTTTCTTCACCTGGTCTGTGAGCGGTGGTGGAAATGTACAAGCATGGAGAGATATGTGGGTGATGGTGGTAGCGACACAGCTAATCCCCTCTCCCTTACATTACTCACTCTTTAAATCCATCTGGTTTATCAACCCACACTAAGCCACTAGGTAAAAGTTAGCTTTTACAGGTTGTTGTTGTTTGATATATTTATTATGCACCCCATACCCATCCTGTGGGCGGTAGTCAAAAGATTACAGAGGTACATAATTGGTCCAGAGACTGGACTCCAAAGTTTTGATAGCTGAACAAGCTACAGCGGTAATGAACTATATCTGGTCACAATCATGACAAGTTGCAAAGGTAATGAGCTCCAGGTAGAGCTGGTCACACTCATGACAAGTTACAAAGGTAATGAACTAGAGCTGGTCACAATCATGACAAGTTGCAAAGGTAATGAGCTGGTCATAATCATGACAGTTACAAAGGTAATGAATCATAAACACGTCCATACATGGTAAACAAATGACAGACTAATGAGCAATATTCTAGTGAATGCATCCATTGCCCCAACAACAGATGTTGCAAGGTGCCTGTCCCTCTTCGGCAGTACAGCCAGACAGCCATTGCAAACAGCAGCAGGTTGCAACAGGATCTGCTGCTTGCAGGAGCACCATCGCTAGCAGCCCGAGGGAGAGCAGCCCTGGGGACGTGTCAACGTCCTGGTGGACGCTAGTTTGATTGCAGATCCCAGGTGGACGCCAATTTGATTGCAGATCCCAGGCCCTCCGTCCGCCGAGAGGCGCTGCTGGCCGCTCCCACATGGAGCCCCCCGGGCTCCAAGACATCCACCGTGCGCACGGATGCCGAAGCCTGAAGAACTGAGTGCACACCGCCTGTGGCACATCTGACAGCTGCCTCGTAGTCGAATTCCACGGCGCTGTCCCTGCAGTGGAAGCTCCGCGATCCCCGCACACCCCGCCATCGCCGACGCTGGGAGTTGGGTGGGTGAGGAACAGGGTGAGGGGTTATGAGAGGGTCACTGTTCACCAAACACTGGGCAGCCAACACACCCCGCCCCCTCCCCCCCGGCAGGCGTGGGGGAGGAGGCACTGTTTGCTCCCGCCAGACTTGGGACACTCTCAGCCCCAACCCTCACAAACTTCCACTGTTTACGCTGAAACGATGCACTGGGATGTCCTCTCGCTGCTTTGGAATCTTCCCAGACAATTCACACAGAGTCCTGTTCAGGCAGGAAGCACACTGATATGGCAGGAACACTAAAGAACGTTTACGTAGATGTGCTGGGGATCAGGACAGCTGTGCCTGCTGGCTACCTTAGTTTGTCCTGCCTGGCTTGTTTGTTGCTTTCAAGCCTGCTTGAATGTGCCAGTTAAACCCGTGTCAACCACTTGAAGATTATCTTGTAGCAGGCACGTATGCACACAGGAGACACATTCTTAAGAAGGGTGGGTGGGAAATCGTGGAAAGCTGGCAGCAGGACTGACGGGCACTCAGGCACGTATGTGGGCAGGCAAAAACCGCCTCTAGACCATAGGTAAATAGAGGCGAATGGCTGAGTTCTAAATAGAGGGAGGAGGCAGGCGAGGGGTAGTGTAGATAGGCCTTCTTGTGCCACTTCAAACCAACACTTTTCGTTTAACTAGGTAGATCACTAGTCACAGCTCACACATAAGAGTTTCAGCAACAATGCAGCTGCGATCGGAATGTTCGCTTCTACATAGAGGCTCTCAACCGGGGAAGAACGAAATGCACCAAGGCATAAGCGTAATCCCTGGTGATGGATGGGATTAGGGATGGAAAGAGTAGCAGAGGAGCCGCCGAATATATCTGGTCACCATAATCGAGTTTCGACAAAATTAGGGCTGAATGCAGGCGAAGGAGAGTTCTACGATCAGCCCCCCATGAAAGATGTGCGAGGGTTTTAACAAGGTTCAGCTGGCTGTGACAAGTTGCCTTCAGAGAGGTAATGTGAGGTTTCCAGGACAATCGACGGTCGAACAGGAGGCCGAGAAACCTGACTGTATCACGTTCTGGGATACGTGAGCCTTATAGGTACAATGGATGATCAGAGACCACTGAACGTCTAGTAAACGTAATTTGATGAGTTTTGCCACTAGAAAATTTAAACCCGTGAGTGGCGGCCCAATCAGAAACCCGGTTGATGGCATGCTGGAGGGAAACTGCAATGAGGTGACAGTCAGCACCTGCACAAGCTATAGCAAAGTCATCCACATAGAGCGATGACCAAATATTGGATGGGAGAACAGATGCCAGATTATTTATAACAAGCAGAAAGAGTGTTGTGCTCAGAACACATCCCTGGGGGACACCCCAGCAGCTGTCAGGTGTGCCACAGGCGGTGTGCACTCAGTTCTTCAGGCTTTGGCATCCGTGCGCACGGTGGATGTCTTGGAGCCCGGGGGGCTCCATGTGGGAGCGGCCAGCAGCGCCTCTCGGCGGACGGAGGGCCTGGGATCTGCAATCAAATTGGCGTCCACCTGGGATCTGCGATCAAACTAGCGTCCACCAGGACGTTGACACGTCCCCAGGGCTGCTCTCCCTCGGGCTGCTAGCGATGGTGCTCCTGCAAGCAGCAGATCCTGGTGCAACCTGCTGCTGTTTGCAATGGCTGTCTGGCTGTACTGCCGAAGAGGGACAGGCACCTTGCAACATCTGTTGTTGGGGCAATGGATGCATTCACTAGAATATTGCTCATTAGTCTGTCATTTGTTTACCATGTATGGACGTGTTTATGATTCATTACCTTTGTAACTGTCATGATTATGACCAGCTCTACCTGGAGCTCATTATCTTTGCAACTTGTCATGATTGTGACCAGCTCTACCTGGAGCTCATTAACTTTGCAACTTGTCATGATTGTGACCAGATCTAGTTCATTACCGCTGTAACTTGTTCAGCTATCAAAATTTTGGAGTCCAGTCTCTGGACCAATTATGTACCTCTGTAATCTTTCGACTACCGCCCACAGGATGGGTATGGGGTGCATAATAAAGATATCAAACTAACTGGGGACACCTTCAGCTTGGACAAATTCCGGGGAAAGTTCATTACTAACCCGGACCCGGAAATGTCTGTCAGTTAAGAAGGCCTTAAGGAAGAATGATAGGTTGCCTCGGAGGCCTAAAGAGTGGGCCTGGGCCAAGATATTATATCTCCAAGTTGTGTCATAAGCCTTCTCAAGGTCGAAAAAGATAGCGATAACCGAGTGGTTATTAGCAAAGGCATTACGAATATACGTATCCAAGCGAAGCAAGGGGTCAATGGCAGAACGGCCCTTACGGAAGCCATATTGACTAGGGGAGAGACTATTGTGCGTCTCTAAATACCACATCAAACGTCTATTAACTAGACGTTCCATCACCTTGCAAACTGCACTGGTAAGAGCGATGGGACGGTAGTGAGAGGTATCACGTCCCATAGTACCTGGTTTGCGAAAAGGGAGAACAATAGCAGACTTTTACAGCTGGGGAAGAACTCCTTGCGACCATATACGATTAAAGAGTCGTAAGAGGACAGTAAGAGCAGACTGATGTAAATGCTGTAGCATACGAATATGTATGCCGTCTGGCCCAGATGCCGATGAACGGCAAGCAGAGAATGTTGCTTCCAGTTCTTGAAGGGTAAAAGGCACATTATAAGATTCTTCTCTAAGAGAAGAAAAATCTAAGGGCTTTAACTCGCTGGCAGACTTAGAAGAAAGGAACGAGGGGCATAGATGGAGCCCCTGAGAAATGCGGACGAGATGATTACCAATTTCAGTGGCAACGGCAAGAGGGTGTGCTATATCGACACCGGCAAACTGAAGGACAGGAGCCGGGTCAGGGGAGAATTTACAACTCAATTTCCGCACTTTCTTCCAGACTGCACTCATTGAGGAAGCCGAAGTGACCGTAGAAACGTAATCTCGCCAGCAAGTGCGTTTAGCGTCACTTATGACACGGCGAGCAATTGCTCTCTTCTGCTTAAAATCAAGGAGTCTCTCTGTGGTTCTGTTATACCGATACCTGCCCCAAGCAGCTCGTTTCAAACGTACTGCCCGAGCACAAGCAGGATACCACCAAGGCACACACTTCTGAGAATGCTTGCCCGAGGTTTGGGGAATAGAATGTAAAGCTGCCGTGAAGACGTAGGACGAAAAGAGATGTAAAACCTCATCAATAGAGGACGAGGAAGGAACCTCATGAAAGGCAGTAAGTTGTGTGTAAAGGTCCCATGTCGCCCGGTCAAATTGCCAGCGTGGGCTACGAGGACGTGGAGAATACGAAGGGGACCTAAGGATGATTGGGAAATGATCGCTATCATGCAAGTCCGGGAGGACAGACCAGGTGAAGTCAAGGACAGTTGATGAAGAGCAGATGGAAAGATCGATGCAGGAGAAAGAATGAGTTCGGGGATCAAAATGGGTAGGAGTACCCGTATTTAGAACATGGAGGGGGAGAGTAGCAAGAAATGCCTCCAACTGAACGCCACGGGAGTCACAGTGCGACCCTCCCCAAAGAAAATGGTGTGAATAACAAAAAAGGCACAATACCGTGACTGGAACAATACACACACAACCCGCACATATAAAAAGAGAGGAGCTTACGACGACGTTTCGGTCCGACTTGGACCATTTACAAAGTCACACTATGGAAATAAATGGTATAAAATACCGACACAATGGAAAAATAAACACATAAGCAGTATAATGTGATCACATTATACTGCTTATGTGTTTATTTTTCCAAAGTCACACTAACACACAGAACAAGTGGAAGGGGTATATATGCTTCCTTTCCTTGATGTTCATGTCCACCGCTCAGTTATAGGTTTTGCCTTCTCCGTGTACTGCAAGCCTATGCACAGTGGCATGTACATTCACTACTTCTCTTATCATGCCTCCTCTGTCAAGAAAAGTGTTCTTATCTCCCTCTTTCTCCGTGCTCTCCGCATTTGTGATCCTCAGTTCCTTGAAGCAGAAATTTCCACTCTTCATAATTCATTTTCCTGCCTTGGCTACCCTTCCCATTTCATAGACTCTGCTTTCTCTCGTGCCAAACGGACTTTCTTCTCTCCTAAACCCTCTACTCCTGTGAACTCTCCAGTCCTCTGCCTTCCCTACATCTCTGGTCTCTCTAATCTCAGCAACTCTCTCCGTTCCTTAGACATCAAACTTACCTTTCGGCAGACTAACACTCTTCGCACTAATCTTGTTCATACCTCCCCTCCCTCTACAGATTCTCCTGGTGTCTACTCTATTTCTTGCTCCTCCTGTCCTCTTCAGTACTTCGGAGAAACTGGCCGATCTCTTTCTGACAGACTCAGGGAGCACAAAAATACTGTTAGGCTTGCCGACACTAATAATGCTCTTTTCTGTCATGTCAGAGATCACAGTCATCCTATTGATTGGTCTTCTGCTAAAACTGTCTACCCTACGTCCAACTTTCATAGTCGCCGCCTGGTTGAATCCTCCCTTATACACAACTTTCCCTGTATGAATCTTAGTCCTGGCTTTGTCTCTGTTGATGCTTTCCTCTCCCATTACATTGTTAAATGCTCCAAACTTCAGAACACCCGTGACTTAACCTGATTCCTTCCCCTTTCATCTCTTCCCCTTCTCCTTTTTCTCCTATGTTTTCTTTTCTTTTGCCTTATTTTTGTCCTTTTTTATTCGCCTTTTCCTCTCTGTGTTCTTGTCCTACCCATGCGGGCCGCTAGCTTCTTTGCAGTGCTCCTTTCATAGAATATGACTATCTCCACTACTACTTCTACTACCACTTCTACTACTACCTCCATTATTACCCCACTCTCTTGTGCCCTCCCCTGTCTGCCTGCCTATATATACCCCTTCCACTTGTTCTGTGTGTTAGTGTGAAAATGGTGTGCGTTAAAATCACCAAGTAATAGAAGGGGTGGCGGTAAGGAAGAAACCAGAAAATCAACATCTGGGATAGACAATGCTCGCGAAGGGGAAAGATATAAAGAACAGAGTGTATACCACTTATTCAAGTGGATACGGGCGGCTGTATAATGTAGAGAAGAATGAACACAGAGCTGACGGTATGGAACACCAGTGTGTATAAGAAGAGCACTTTCGTTAAAGGATCCATCGGAAAAAGGATCCGATGAATATAACAAATCATAGCCTGAAAAGGGCCGGATAACAGAGGATTGCAATTTGGGTTCTTGCAAACAGACACCAACAGGGGAAAACTGGGAGAGCAACACCTGAAGCTCACCCCGGTTACCACTGAGGCCTCGGATATTCCACTGCAAATTAGCCATGATTTATAGAGAGAAAGATAGAAGTCGAAGTTAGAGGTATCTATGGACTAGGGTTAGAAAAGTCCACGTGTGGAGGCAGCGGAAGTAATCAGAGAAGGAGTGGGACGCTGTGAAGGGAGGAGGGGTGTAGATGAAGAGAGAGGAGAAACCGAAGGTGGAGCTGTGTTCATCAACGTTCCAGACTCTGCAATAAATTCTGCAATAGCTTCCAGATTTTCGGAAGACAAAGATGCAGAATGTGGGACTACATTAGAAATGGAAGGAGAGTGAGCAACTATCGGGGAGTCTATAGACTGTACTAAAGTAGAAGGCGAGGAGATGGAAGAGGAAACTGTCAAAGGGGCTTGGGAGGGGACAGGGGATGAAGGTAGTATATGAGGAGGAGGATGAACCTCCACACGCGTTACAGAACTAGTCGGAGACGAAGACGAAGAACCCGGCAATAGGGATTTGTTGCCGGACTTATGAGAAGAAGGGAGGCGCTGAGGTTTAGGCGAAGGACGAGGACGTGTAGACTCAGAACTGTGCGAGTGAGTAGAGGAAGGAGTGTGGACAGTATGAGATGCCGAGGTAGGGACCTCGGAGCCAAGAACATCAAAAGGATTCGAGACAGGGGTGACTGAGGATGTTGTAACCACAGAGGAAGTCGAGGAAGTTGGGACCCCAGAAGTAGGGCGACATTTACCAAAGCAAGAATAGGAAATACGGGGAAGTCTTCCTTGAAGGCGTAGATGAGAGACGACCATAGCATATGAGAAGCCTTCCGCCTCTTTGAGACAATGTATTTCCCGCTCATTCAGGTAAACCTGACAACGGCGAGAGTACGATGGATGTGTCTCATGACAGTTAAGGCAAGAAGGAGGTAATGTACAAGAAGGACTGGCATGGTCGTCGGCACCACAGACTGGACATTCGGCCATGGACCTGCAAAATTTCGCTGGATGACCAAAACGCCAGCAGTTTCTAAACTGTTGTGGTGTACGGGTCACCTTTTGAACTTGTAAACGTTGACCTGCAATGTAAACTGAAGGTGGTAGTTCACTGCAGTCAAATGTTAAACGAGCTATATTGCAAGGATAACGTCTTCGCTTATTGGCAGAGAGGACAAAAGTGTCAACTTTAAGGATAGGGAGTTCTTGGAGCTCAAGCTGCTCTAAAATGTCATCACCACATGTCTGGAAATTCCGTTGGACAATGGTGTGGGGTAAAATGACAGAACTGCAACAAGAATTGAGGGAATGGTGCTTGTCAATAGTAACAGGAGCAGTATCTCTAGTTGTAAGAAGAGAAAAATCGCGAGCTTGGCCAGCATTCTGGACCGTGATGATGCGAGTGCCAGCTCTTGAGAGCGTGAAATGAGATATCTTTACCAACATGGTGTAGCATAGCCTTACCAATACTATGGTCTGTATTACAACCTCAGGTTCAATGGCCTGTTAACCTGAGTGTAAAGGGAGCTTGGAGCAAAGAAACACAGTAGAAGATGTATTGAATTGTATTTCTTTCAAAAAAAATCAACTAGATTAATTCCAAACTTTATCTTTTCCTTCACCAAGTAATTATGATTATATAAGACTTTTGTCTTTTCCTTCACCAAGTATAACAAAGTGCTATTTACACATATGTACACTATATACAAAGGAGTAGTGTTTAGTGCACGCCACAGTTGTCTAGGCTAAGCAGCAGCCAAAAGACAGACAACTTTCCACAACCAGCTCTATGCAGGAATTCCAATGACAAACTGCGAGTGGTAACCACGTCACCTTTTGTCATTGTTAAACTCGCATTTAATTGGCTGAACCGAGTCGTTGATTTGATGATGGGGCCCTCATCACCAAACCCTTAACGATGGTTCGCTGGTTGGAGGGGAGCCTATGTGGGTGTGTTTAACATGCTCCGAATAAAGGTTACATACTCTTTGCATGCAACACCCCCACCCCAAGAGGGCTCAGGACTAGGCTTCCACCTCAAATGGGTAGAGTGCCACCATGGCACATTATAATAATGGGACCGCCTTTCCCCTCTACCATCCCGCTCATTAGTTAAAGCTAAACTTTTCTCGAGACGCAGTTCCCATGCGCAGTATTAACACTAAAGCAATCCTTAAAGCTTTAACTAAGTTTATCTCTTGCTTTGGAATTCCTAAAACTATTCAAAGTGATCAAGGTACTAACTTCACTGCCAAAGCATTTAGGGAACTGCTTCTGGGTATCTAGTTACTCTATCCATGATTGTGAATAAGTACTGATTTCCAGACTTAGCTTTAGGTAGTGGACCTACACAATCTATTATTAATTCTGAAAAAGGGTCTCCATTAACAGGAATGGGATGGAGAGGTGCAGGTTTAATGGGGTGTCCAGGTTTCCCTATCTGCTGACATTCTGGACAACAGCGAATATGATTCTTTACATCTTGCCTTAACTTTGGCCAAAAGAATTCTTTTGTTATTCGGTATTGAGTTTTGGCAATTCCCAAATGGCCTCCTAAAGAAGAAAACCGTCAAAGTGGGATGTTTGAATGTGCGTGGATGTTGTGCGAATGATAAGAAAGAGATGATTGTAGATGTTATGAATGAAAAGAAGCTGGATGTCCTGGCTTTAAGTGAGACAAAGCTGAAGGGGGTAGGAGAGTTTCAGTGGGGAGAAATAAATGGGATTAGATCAGGGGTTTCAAATAGAGTTAGAGCTAAAGAAGGAGTGGCAATAATGTTGAATAATCAGTTATGGCAGGTAAAGAAGGAATATAAATGTATAAATTCAAGGATTATGTGGAGTAAAATAAAGGTTGGATGTGAAAAGTGGGTTATAGTAAGTGTTTATGCACCTGGAGAAGAGAGAAATGTAGAGGAGAGAGAGAGATTTTGGGAAATGTTGAGTGAGTGTTTGGGGAGTTTTGAACCAAGTGAGAGAGTAATTGTGGTTGGGGATCTAAATGCTAAAGTGGGTAAAAATGTTGTGGATGGAGTAGTAGGTAAATTTGGGGTGCCAGGGGTAAATGTAAATGGGGAACCATTAATTGAGCTATGTGTAGAAAGAGGTTTGGTAATTAGTAATACATATTTTATGAAAAAGAGGATAAATAAATATACAAGGTATGATATAGCACGTAAGGAAAGTAGTTTGTTGGATTATGTATTGGTGGATAAAAGGTTGATGAGTAGGCTTCAGGATGTACATGTTTATAGAGGGGCAACGGATATATCAGATCATTATTTGGTTGTAGCTACAGTTAGAGTAAAAGGTAGATGGGACAAAAAGAAAATGGCAACAGCAGGTAAGAGAGAGGTAAAAGTGTATAAACTAAGGGAGGAGGAAGTTAGGGTGAGATATAAGCAATTATTGGCAGAAAGGTGGGCTAGTGCAAGTAGGAGTAGTGGGGGGGTTGAAGAGAGTTGGGATAGTTTTAAAAATGCAGTATTAGAATGTGGGGCAGAAGTTTGTGGCTATAGGAGGGTGGGTGCAGGAGGAAAGAGGAGTGAGTGGTGGAATGAAGAAGTAAAGGGTGTGATAAAAGAGAAAAAGGTAGCTTATGAGAGGTTTTTACAAAACAGAAGTGTTAATAGAAGAGCAGAGTATATGGAAAGTAAAAGAAAGGTGAAGAGAGTGGTGAGAGAGTGCAAAAGAAGAGCGGATGAAAGAATGGGAGAGACTCTGTCAAGAAATTTTGCTGAAAACAAGAAAAATTTTGGAGTGAGATAAACAAGGTAAGAAAGCCTAGGGGAAAGAATGGATTTGTCAGTTAAAAACAGAGTAGGGAGTTAGTAGATGGGAGCTGGAGGTATTGGGTAGATGGCGGAATATTTTGAGGAACTTTTAAATGTCGATGAAAAGAGGAGGCGGTAATTTCATGTACTGGCCAGGGAGGTACAACATCGTTTAGGAGTGAAGAAGAGCAGGATGTGAGTGTGGGGAGGTGCGTGAGGCATTACGTAGAATGAAAGGGGTAAAGCAGCTGGAATTGACGGAATCATGACAGAAATGTTAAAAGGAGGGGGATATAGTGCTGGAGTGGTTGGTATTTTTGTTTAATAAATGTATGAAAGAGGGAAGGTACCTAGGGATTGGCAGAGAGCATGTATAGTTCCTTTTTATAAAGGAAGGGGATAAAAGAGAGTGTAAAATTATAGGGGAATAAGTTTACTGAGTATACCAGGTAAAGTGTATGGCAGGGTTATTATTGAAAGAATTAGAGTAAGACAGAGAGTAGGATTGCAGATGAGCAAGGAGGCTTTAGAGTGGGTAGGGATGTTAGATCAAGTGTTTACAGTGAAGCATATATGTGAACAGTATTTAGATAAAGGTAGAGAAGTTTTTATTGCATTTATGGATTTAGAAAAGGCATATGATAGAGTGGATAGGGGAGCAATGTGGCAAATGTTGCAAGTGTATGGAATAGGTAGTAAGTTACTGAAGGCTGTAAAGAGTTTTTATGAGGATAGTGAGGCCAGGTTAGGGTGTGTAGAGAGAGGAGATTATTTCCGGTAAAAGTAGGTCTTAGACAGGGATGTGTAATGTCACCATGGTTGTTTAATATATTTATAGATGGGGTTGAAAAAGAAGTAAATGCTAGGGTGTTGGGGAGAGGGTGGGATTAAATTATGGAGAATTAAATGCAAAATGGGAGTTGACACAGTTACTTTTTGCTGATGATACTGTGCTTATGGGAGATTCTAAAGAAAAGTTGCAAAGGTTAGTGGACGAGTTTGGGAGAGTGTGTAAAGGTAGAAAGTTAAAAGTGAACATAGATAAGAGTAAGGTGATGAGGTATCAAATGATTTAAATAAAGAAAAATTGGATATCACATTGAGAGAGGGATTATGGAAGAAGTAAATGTTTTCAGATATTTGGGAGTTGACGTGTCAGCGGATGGGTTTATGAAGGATGAGGTTAACCATAGAATTGATGAAGGAAAAAAGGTGAGTGGTGCATTGAGGTATCTGTGGAGACAAAAACGTTATCCATGGAGGCAAAGAAGGAATGTACGAAAGTATAGTGGTACCAACACTCTTATATGGGTGTGAAGCATGGGTTGCAAATGCTGCAGCGAGGAGGAGGCTGGAGGCAGTGGAGATGTCCTGTCTAAGGGCAATGTGTGGTGTAAATATTATGCAGAAAATTCGGAATGTGGAAATTAGGAGAAGGTGTGGAGTTACTAAAAGTATTTGTCAGAGGGCTGAAGAAGGGTTGTTGAGGTGGTTTGGTCATTTAGAGAGAATGGATCAAAGTAGAATGACTTGGAGCGTATAAATCTGTAGGGAAGGAAGGCGGGGTAGGGGTCGTCCTAGAAAAGGTTGGAGGGAAGGGGTAAAGGAGGTTTTGTGGGCAGGGCTTGGACTTCCAGCAAGCATGTGTGAGCGTGTTAGATAGGAGTGAATGGAGACGAATGGTTTTGGGACATGACGATCTGTTGGAGTGTGAGCAGGGTAACATTTTGTGAAGGATTCAGGAACCAGTTAATTGATTTAGTTGGACTTGAGTCCTGGAAATGGGAAGTACAATGCCTGCACTTTAAAGGAGGGTCTGAGATAGTGACAGCTGGGAGGACTTTTCTCAGCTGTCATATTTGAACTCCTCTGCAAAGACAGTGATTATGTATGAGTGTGGTGAAAGTGTTGAATGATGATGAAAGTATTTTCTTTTGGGGATTTTCTTTCTTTTTAGGTCACCCTGCCTCGGTGGAGACGGCCGACTTGTTGAAAAAAAAAAAAAAAAAAATTTAGTATCTGAGACCTAAACTTTCTGGGAACCACTAACTTATCTGTTTGTTGTTTTCCCTCCACCTCCTTACCAGTTTCAGTGCAGACTAAGTAATTATTTTTTAAGAGATATTTGACCGGGTGACCAAGTGGATTTACCCATAGCTGCCTCAAAAGCAGAGTTTAGTGAGGAGTCTTTCCGTTGTTCCTCCGAAAGGACAGTCCCTCAGGCATGGAAACAGAGACATCTGGCAATCCTGCAACCCTGGAATAGGAAGGCTTGATCTGGGGCTGTTCACTAAATTTACGAGGCTCTAGCCAGTTTTCCTCGCAAAACAAATTGTTTAGTCCGAGATCAGAGTCGTCCAAAGGGCGAGTTAACATTCTTATCAGACATCACTTTGGATTGTGCCCGAGTTATGGCCAACATCGGGGAAGAATTAACCATTATGGGTTCTATACATTTAGTAGACTCAATGTTATTACCCAGTAATAGCATTGCATCCTTCATAGGAAATCCCTCCGAGACACCAACAGTCAAATACCAGTATAGTATTTACTCTGCACATAGATTTGATGTAAAGGGACAGAAAATACTGCTCCTCCAAAAGCTTCTAACAGAACTGAGGATTGCAAAGAGGTTTGATCAGAAAGGGTAGTTCTTCCTCTCTTATAAGTGAGCAATATGCTCCAGTATCCCTAAAGGTTTTAACTTCCTTTTTCTCTGAATGTTCCTGAAGGGATATGTAACAAGAGCTATAGTAAGGGGCCATCCCCTTCTCTACTTCTTCCTGGGACATATTATTGGGATTAGAGATTTTCCCAAATGGTTGGGGTTTACTTGGACAATTGGTCTGATGTGGCCAGGCTTGCCACAGTTATAACATACCATCTCAGCTTTAACTTTGGCCTCGTTGATTTTGTGGCTTACGCCCACTCTGGATACTCCGCTCACATCTCGTTAGGGTAAATTTGAGTTCTCACCAGGTTGACTAGGATTGAAGTACGTTGCTCACCAGGTGTTTTAGTTGACCTGACGAGATTCACCTTCATCTTGACCTTTATTTCTCCACTCAGGAACTTTCTTTGACGATCTCTGCTCATACCAGGCTGTTGAGGGAAAAAGATAAGACCGCTCGGACAAGGAAGCGGTTAGTTTCAAAAGTATCAGCCAACCTGGCTGCTTCCAATGCCGTAGGCAAGGAATGATCTTGCAGAAACCCCGAACCTCTGGACTAACAGACTCCAGTAGGTTGTCCACCAAGAGAGCTGCTTCAAATTTTCAAAATCAGCGACACCACTTGCCTTGTACCACTTTGTAAGCCTGGTCTGCTGTCTGACAAAATCAACAGCAGACGACCCAACTGCCTTCTCGGTTTGAATTCTTTTCCCATACTTGGCAGGAATACATTGATAAGCCCCAAGAACAGTGGTTTCACAATGCGATAGTTTCCAAAATCAGCATTTCCCAGGCTAGAAGTAAATTCTTGTGCCTCCCAAAAAAACGCAGTATGACAGTGACCAATGAACCTCAGGCCACCTAAAGCTCGAGCCTGGTTTTTAAATGCTTTGAAAAACTGTTAGGCTCTGCTTCAAAAAAACAGAACAAACTGTACTGCCCTTTTTAAATTAAAGTCATCTACAGTCTGATGGAATTTTCTCCCCCTCCT
>WNWK01043422.1:0-15509 GCA_009830355.1 Cherax destructor
CTGGTGACTGTGACAGTTGTGGAGTGACTAGTTGTGCTGGTGACTGTGACAGTTGTGGAGTGACTAGTAGTGCTGGTGACTGTGACAGTTGTGGAGTGACTAGTTGTGCTGGTGACTGTGACAGTTGTGGAGTGACTAGTAGTGCTGGTGACTGTGACAGTTGTGGAGTGACTAGTTGTGCTGGTGACTGTGACAGTTGTGGAGTGACTAGTAGTGCTGGTGACTGTGACAGTTGTGGAGTGACTAGTGCTGGTGACTGTGACAGTTGTGGTGGTGACTGTGACAGTTGTGGAGTGACTAGTAATGCTGGTGACTGTGACAGTTGTGGAGTGACTAGTTGTGCTGGTGACTGTGACAGTTGTGGAGTGACTAGTAGTGCTGGTGACTGTGACAATTGTGGAGTGACTAGTAGTGCTGGTGACTGTGACAGTTGTGGAGTGACTAGTTGTGCTGGTGACTGTGACAGTTGTGGAGTGACTAGTAGTGCTGCTGACTGTGACAGTTGTGGAGTGACTAGTTGTGCTGGTGACTGTGACAGTTGTGGAGTGACTAGTAGTGCTGGTGACTGTGACAGTTGTGGAGTGACTAGTTGTGCTGGTGACTGTGACAGTTGTGGAGTGACTAGTAGTGCTGGTGACTGTGACAATTGTGGAGTGATAGTAGTGCTGGTGACTGTGACAGTTGTGGAGTGACTAGTTGTGCTGGTGACTGTGACAGTTGTGGAGTGACTAGTAGTGCTGCTGACTGTGACAGTTGTGGAGTGACTAGTTGTGCTGGTGACTGTGACAGTTGTGGAGTGACTAGTAGTGCTGGTGACTGTGACAGTTGTGGAGTGACTAGTTGTGCTGGTGACTGTGACAGTTGTGGAGTGACTAGTAGTGCTGGTGACTGTGACAATTGTGGAGTGACTAGTAGTGCTGGTGACTGTGACAGTTGTGGAGTGACTAGTTGTGCTGGTGACTGTGACAGTTGTGGAGTGACTAGTTGTGCTGGTTTAGCATTCACTTTTAGTTGCATGCTTTTCGTGTTGCAATAATTTCCAGCATTTGTCTTTATTATATTTCATTTCTGATGACATTGTTTGGGAGATTATCTTTCGGGGATAGTTTTCTGAGTGACATTGTTTGGGAGGATAGTTTTCTGAGTGACATTGTCTGGGAGGATAGTTTCTGAGTGACATTGTTTGGGAGGATAGTTTTCTGAGTGACATTGTTTGGGAGGATAGTTTTCTGAGTGACATTGTTTGGGAGGATAGTTTTCTGAGTGACATTGTTTGGGAGGATAGTTTTCTGAGTGACATTGTTTGGGAGGATAGTTTTCTGAGTGACATTGTTTGGGAGGATAGTTTTCTGAGTGACTTGACTTGCT
Organism: Cherax destructor; assembly: GCA_009830355.1. NCBI lineage: Eukaryota > Metazoa > Arthropoda > Malacostraca > Decapoda > Parastacidae > Cherax > Cherax destructor. The sequence goes on from WNWK01043422.1 coordinate 1,369, forward strand.
ATTTGTGGAGTTGTATTGCGCCTTGCCTGCAATAGTTGTTGAGTTCCATCAAGTATTTTATTATATGTAACTCCGCAGTGTGCGAGTGCACGCTGAACTGTCACTCCCTGTGAGATGCTCTTGTAGGAGGGTCTTAATAAATCCCGTACAGTTTAACTAAGACGAGAGAAGAGTGTCTGTGCAGCTTCCATCTCACTCTGAGATGAAAACGACAAATCCACAGAAGTTGTATTGTTGTTGAGGATTCATAAAGCATCTGTAAATATTTCAGTTGTATTGAGGTGAGGATTGTGCATTGTAGATGTAAAAGCTGAAGCCTTGGTTCATTTGTTGCAATTTTGGGAGCATCATTGTCAAGGTGAATTATTGCAGTCAAGGTAATATAGTTCTAGGCGGAACTGCTGCTTGTTAGTTTCACAACTTATAAACTTACATTCCTAAGTATTTGTGTACACTTTCAGCTTTGATGGGATTGTTGTACATGGCTTAGTGCTGCCGACAGAATGTAGAAAAGAACACTTGTGTACAGTTCAGGACATTTATTATACGAAACATTTCCTCAAGAGTGAGATTGTTGAAAATAGTTTAGTTGGCCAGTTTTTGTATTCATTGATGGCTCAAGACTGGAAAGATTTTTTTCGTACACTGATATGCAACCCTTCACTTGTGTACTCACTCAGATGATTTACTGTACAGTGGAACCCCGGTTAACGAACACCCCGGGAATCGTGCAATTATGTAAGTATAATATTGTAAGTGCTTGTGGAAGTGTATTTTTGGGGGTCTGAAATAGACTAACCTAAATGACATTTTTTCTTAAGGTAGTAAATTCGTTCAATAATGGCACTTGAGCAGGCTTCTGCAATGAATTTTTTTCGTTAACCGGGGTTCCACTGTATATTGTAAGTACCTAGTATTGTCACTGTAGTTTACAATAAAGTGTTGACGGAGTAGTATAATATTATATCATCAACATGTGCTGAGATGTGTACTAGTTGTGCGTTTGGAAAGTCAGGAAGAAATGTTGTGAAAAGGGTTGGTCTTAGAACTGATCCTTGTGATGTCCCAGTGTTACTGTGGATGTCATGTGAGACTTGTACAAAGACTTAGTGTTGGTGAAGTAGGATTTCAACCAATTGAGTTTTCTGCTCCTTATTCCTTGACTCGAGAGTTTAGCAGCAGACTGATACGTGAGATGCTGTTAAAGGCGCCTTTGAGATTGACAAACTTCTTAACAAAAGATGAGTGGATTTTATGTTCTAAATATAGTATTTGTTCTAAGGTTGAACACTGGAGTCTGAAGCTTTCTTGAAACTATATTGTAATACAAATGTGTTCTAGATACCATTATAAGTAAATATGTACGAGTCTTTTCATGACCTAACACAGGCAAGATAACAGAGAAATAGGTCTGTATGATGCGGGTTGTGATGGAACTTTACCAGGCTTAAGAAATGAAAGGATAATACTATACTACATAACCAGTGAACTGGAGTGCTTCCTTGTGTCCAGAATTGGTTAAAGAAGTTACGAATGACTTGGTGCAAAGCTGACGGGAATTATTTGATGAATTCGTATGGCATGCTGTCTTCAGTAGCTGCCTTCCCTGAGGGCAGCTGTGAGAGTGCGAGGTGTGGCTCACTGGACGCTCAGCATCCCCAGTCGATTTCCTATATAAGAAAGTTTCCCTGGTTATGAAGGAAAGGTTTGGAAGACAAGTGTTAGTTTGAGATTATCCACCCGTTTCCAGGAGACTTGACACAGCACCCTGTGTACAGTTGTGGCATTACAGTGGGTTCATTGTTGGCATTACAGTGGGTTCATTGTTGGCATTACAGTGGGTTCATTGTTGGTATTACAGTGGGTTCATTGTTGGTATTACAGTGGGTTCATTGTTGGCATTACAGTGGGTTCATTGTTGGTATTACAGTGGGTTCATTGTTGGCATTACAGTGGGTTCATTGTTGGTATTACAGTGGGCTCATTGTTGGTATTACAGTGGGTTCATTGTTGGTATTAATTGTTGGTATTACAGTGGCAATCTGCTGTATATAAAATGATAATTTCTAATTTTCTATACGTAGGATTAAATAATTTCAGTATCTTGAAAGTTAGATTATATATGTGGAAAAGTGAAGGTGAGGTGAGAGTGAAGGTGAGGTGACGGTGAGATGAGAGTGAAGGAGAGGTAGGAGAGGTAAGAGTGAAGGAGAGGTGACGGTGAGATGAGAGTGAAGGAGAGGTAAGAGTGAAGGTGAGGTGAGAGTGAAGGAGAGGTGAGAGTGAAGGTGAGGTGAGGTGAGGTGAAGGTGAGGTGAGGTGAAGGTGAGGTGAGAGTGAAGGAGAGGTAAGAGTGAAGGTGAGGTGAGAGTGAAGGAGAGGTGTGAGTGAAGGTGAGGTGAGGTGAGATGAAGATGAGGTGAGGTGAAGGTGAGGTGAGAGTGAAGGAGAGGTAAGAGTGAAGGTGAGGTGAGAGTGAAGGAGAGGTGTGAGTGAAGGTGAGGTGAGGTGAAGGTGAGGTGAGGTGAATGTGAGGTGAGAGTGAAGGAGAGGTAAGAGTGAAGGTGAGGTGAGAGTGAAGGAGAGGTGAGGGTTTAGGTGAGGTGAGTGAAGGTGAGGTGAGGTGAAGGTGAGGTGAAAGTGAGTGAAGGAAGGAGGTAAGAGTGAAGGTGAGATGAGAGTGAAGGAGAGGTGAGAGTGAAGGTGAGGTGAAGTGAGTTGAAGGTGAGGTGAGGTGAAGGTGAGGTGAGAGTGAAGGAGAGGTAAGAGTGAAGGTGAGGTGAGAGTGAAGGAGAGGTGTGAGTGAAGGTGAGGTGAGGTGAAGGTGAGGTGAGGTGATGGTGAGGCGAGAATGAAGGAGAGGTGAGGGTGAAGGTGAGGTGAGAGTGAAGGTGAGGTGAGAGTGAAGGTGAGGTGAGAGTGAAGAGAGGTAAGAGTGAAGGTGAGGTGAGAGTGAAGGTGAGAGTGAGCTGGAGAGTTACGAGGGGCACTAAAATTATTTTCTGGAGTTACCAAGAATCCAGCAACAAGAGGTTGTGGGGTGGGGGGAGGGGGTGGGGGGTTGGGGTGAAGGGGGGGGTGGAGGTGTTTAATAAAACACGTGTGGGAGGTAATAAGACTCAAGAGGAAAGAAAACATTCACTAAAAACTAATAGTATTACTAGTAAGGTATTACTAATAAAGTATTACTAGTAAGGTATTACTAATAAAGTATTACTAGTAAGGTATTACTAATAAAGTATTACTAGTAAGGTATTACTAATAAAGTATTACTAGTAAGGCATTACTAATAAAGTATTACTAGTAAGGTATTACTAATAAAGTATTACTAGTAAGGTATTACTAATAAAGTATTACTAGTAAGGTATTACTAATAAAGTATTACTATAGGTATTACTAATAAAGTATTACTAGTAAGGCATTACTAATAAAGTATTACTAGTAAGGTATTACTAATAAAGTATTACTAGTAAGGTATTACTAATAAAGTATTACTAGTAAGGTATTACTAATAAAGTATTACTAGTAAGGTATTACTAATAAAGTATTACTAGTAAAGGTATTACTAATAAAGTATTACTAGTAAGGTATTACTAATAAAGTATTACTAGTAAAGTAATACTAATAAAGTTAGTAAGGTATTACTAATAAAGTATTACTAGTAAGGCATTGCTAATAAAGTATTACTAGTAAAGGTATTACTAGTAAAGTATTACTAGTAAAGTAATACTAGTAAAGTATTACTAGTAAAGGTATTACTAGTAAAGTATTACTAGTAAAGTAATACTAGTAAAGTATTACTAGTAAAGGTATTACTAGTAAAGTATTACTAGTAAAGGTATTACTAGTAAAGTATTACTAGTAAAGTATTACTAGTAAAGTATTACTAGTAAAGTATTACTAGTAAGGCATTGCTAATAAAGTATTACTAGTAAAGGTATTACTAGTAAAGTATTACTAGTAAAGGTATTACTAGTGGGTGTACACAACATGAGAGGAAACATCAAAGTTATAGAAAAAAATAGTGTAGACGTTGAAACAGCGACGTTGAAACAGCGACGTTGAACAGCGACGTTGAAACAGCGACGTTGAAACAGCGACGTTGAACAGCGACGTTGAAACAGCGACGTTGAAACAGCGATGTTGAAACAGCAACGTTGAAACAGCAACGTTGAAACAGCGACGTTGAAACAGCGACGTTGAAACAGCGACGTTGAAACAGCGACGTTGAAACAACGACGTTGAAACAGCGACGTTGAAACAGCGACGTTGAAACAGCGACGTTGAAACAGCGACGTTGAAACAGCGACGTTGAAACAGCGACGTTGAAACAGCGACGTTGAAACAGCGACGTTGAAACAGCGACGTTGAAACAGCGACGTTGAAACAGCGACGTTGAAACAGCGACGTTGAAACAGCGACGTTGAAACGACTTACAGATCAACATTGACTGAAGACAAGACATAAATTACACCGATGTTGGTGGTATAGGAAGGAGGCGACAGCACTGTACGTGGGAGTACGTGGGGCAGACAAACACCAGGAGGCGACAGCACTGTACGTGGGAGTACGTGGGGCAGACAACACCAGGAGGCGACAACACTGTACGTGGGAGTACGTGGGGCAGACAAACACCAGGAGGCGACAGCACTGTACGTGGGAGTACGTGGGGCAGACAACACCAGGAGGCGACAACACTGTACGTTGGAGTACGTGGGGCAGACAAACACCAGAAGGCGACAACACTGTACGTGGGAGTACGTGGGGCAGACAAACACCAGGAGGCGACAGCACTGTACGTGGGAGTACGTGGAGCAGACAAACACCAGGAGGCGACAGCACTGTACGTGGGAGTACGTGGGGCAGACAAACACCAGGAGGCGACAACACTGTACGTGGGAGTACGTGGGGCAGACAAACACCAGGAGGCGACAGCACTGTACGTGGGAGTACGTGGGGCAGACAACACCAGGAGGCGACAGCACTGTACGTGGGAGTACGTGGGGCAGACAAACAAACACCAGGTTCTCCACACACAGACTATCTGCTGAAAACAACTATTTCGCATCTTGATTGAAGAACTATCATGTATTATCCATCCATACGATAACATAGAAAACAGGAAATTACCTCCCCATCCTCCACTCCCTAGTGTGACTATAGGAAATTACCTCCCCATCCTCCACTCCATAGTGTGACTATAGGAAATTACCTCCCCATCCTCCACTCCCCAGGGTGACTTCAGGAAATTACCTCTCCATCCTCCACTCCCCAGGGTGACTTCAGGAAATTACCTCTCCATCCTCCACTCCCCAGGGTGACTACAAGACTTTTTCTCCCTATCCTCCACTCCCCAGGGTGACTACAAGACTTCTTCTCCCTATCCTCCACTCCCCAATGTGATTCGAGGACTTCTCTCCCCATCCTTCACTCCCCAGGGTGACTACAGGACTTCTCTCCCCATCCTCTACTCCCCAGGGTGACTACAGGACTTCTCTCCCCATCCTCCACTCCCCAGGGTGACTACAAGACTTCTTCTCCCATCCTCCACTCCCCAGGGTGACTACAAGACTTCTCTCCCATCCTCCACTCCCAATGTGATTAGAGGACTTCTCTCCCCATCCTCCACTCCCCAGGGTGACTACAGGACTTCTCCCCATCCACCACTCCCCAGGGTGACTACAAGACTTTTCCCCATCCTCACTCCCCAGGGTGACTACAGACTTCTTCCCCTATTCCTCCACTCCCCAAGTGACTAAGGACTTCTCTCCCCATCCTCCACTCCCCAGGTGACTAAGGACTTCTCTCCCATCCTCTACTCCCAAAGGGGTGATTTAGAGGACTTCTCTCCCCATCCTCTACTCCCCAGGGTGACTACAGACTTCTCTCCCTTTCTCCACTCCCCAGGTGACTACAGTACTTCTCTCCCATCCTCCACTCCCCAGGGGACTACAGGACTTCTCTCCCATCCTCCACTCCCAGGGTGACTACAGGACTTCTCCCCATCCTCTACTCCCCAGGGTGACTACAAGACTTCTCTCCCATCCTCACTCCCCAGGGTGACTACAGACTCTCTCCCCATCCTCCACTCCCCAGGGTGACTACAGGACTTCTCTCCCCATCCTCCATCCCCAGGTGACTACAGGACTTCTCTCCCATCCTCTACTCCCCAGGGTGATAAGGACTTCTCTCCCCATCCTCACTCCCCAGGGTGACTACAGGACTTCTCTCCCCATCCTCCACTCCTCAAGGTGACTACAGGACATCTCTCCCCATCCACCACTCCCCAGGGTGACTACAAGACTTCTTCTCCCTATCCTCCACTCCCCAATGTGATTAGAGGACTTCTCTCCCCATCCTCCACTCCCCAGGGTGACTACAGGACTTCTCTCCCCATCCACCACTCCCCAGGGTGACTACAAGACTTTTTCTCCCTATCCTCCACTCCCCAGGGTGACTACAAGACTTCTTCTCCCTATCCTCCACTCCCCATGATTAGAGGACTTCTCTCCCACCCTCCACTCCCCATGGACTACAGGACTTCTCTCTCCATCCTCCACTTCCCAATGTGATTAGAGGACTTCTCTCCCCATCCTCCACTCCCCAGGTGACTACAGGACTTCTCTCCCCATCCTCCACTCCCCAGGGTGACTACAGGACTTCTCTCCCCATCCTCCACTCCCCAGGGTGACTACAGGACTTCTCTCCCCATCCTCCACTCCCCAGGGTGACTACAGGACATCTCTCCCCATCCTCACTCCGGGTGACTAGAGGACTTCTCTCTCCATCCTCCACTCCCCAGGGTGACTAGAGAACTTCTCTCCCCATCCTCTACTCCCCAGGGTGACTACATGACTTCTCTCCCCATCCTCTACTCCCCAGAGTGACTACAGGACTTCTCTCTCCATCCTCTACTCCCCAGGGTGACTACAGGACTTCTCTCCCCATCCTCTACTCCCCAGGGTGACTACAGGACTTCTCTCCCAATCCACCACTCCCCAGGGTGACTACAGGACTTCTCTCCCCATCCTCCACTCCCCAGGGTGACTAGAGGACTTCTCTCCCCATCCTCCACTCCCCAGGGTGACTACAGACTTCTCTCCCCATCCTCCACTCCCCAGGGTGACTACAGGACTTCTCTCCCCATTCTCCACTCCCCAGGGTGACTACAGGAGTTCTTCCCCATCCTCCACTCCCCAGGGTCACTACAGGACTTCTCTCCCCATTCTCCACTCCCCAGGGTGACTACAGGACTTCTCTCCCCATCCTCCACTCCCCAGGGTGACTACAGGATCTTCTCTCCCCATCCTCACTCCCTGGTGACTACAGGACTTCTCTCTCCATCCTCTACTCCCCAGGGTGACTACAGGACTTATCTCCCCATCCTCTACTCTCCAGGGTGACTACAGGGCTTCTCTCCCCATTCTCCACTCCCCAGAGTGACTACAGGACTTCTCTCCCCATCCTCCACTCCCCAGGGTGACTATAGGACTTCTCTCCTTATCCTCTACTCCCCAGGGTGACTAGAGGACTTCTCTCCCCATCCTCTACTCCCCAGGGTGACTACAGGGCTTCTCTCCCCATTCTCCACTCCCCAGAGTGACTACAGTACTTCTCTCCTCATCCTCCACTCCCCAGGGGGACTACAGGACTTCTCTCCTCATCCTCCACTCCCCAGGGTGACTACAGGACTTCTCTCCCATCCTCTACTCCCCAGGGTGACTACAAGACTTCTCTCCCCATCCTCTACTCCCCAGGGTGACTACAGGACTTCTCTCCCCATCCTCTACTCCCAGGGTGACTACAGGTCTTCTCTCCCCATCATCCACTCCCGATGGTGACTACAGGACTTCTCTTCCCATCCTCCACTCCCCAGGGTGACTACAGGACTTCTCTCCCCATCCTCCACTCCCCAGGGTGACTACAGGACTTCTCTCCCCATCCTCCACTCCCCACGGTGACTGCAGAAGGACACATATAGCAAATGACTTGTGCGTCAGAGAACATTATATTACCGTGGATACTGAAGGAAGGGACACCAGCACTGAGCAAACCACTTTACCTAATCTAATTTAAAAAGACTTATAGTACAAGGAAACTGAGAGACACCCGGAGAGGAATGGTATAAAAAAACGATCCGATGGACAAAACCCACGTGATGTAGTATAAGCAATCCTTTATAGACAACGTTTCGCCCAGTGAGTGGGTTTTATTAAGTCACAAACCCGTGAGTCGATAAAGGGCACTGTGTGGGCGAAACGCTGTCAGTAAATTATCGCATTATACTGCATTTGTGTTTCTCTCTCTATCAAACACTTGGAAAACAGTTGAAGTTATTCCAATATTCAAACAATGGGACAGACAGTGTTCAACTACAGATCATTATCTCTTGCAAGCATCCCACACAAAGTGATGCTGGATATAATAAGAATGCGTTCAGAAGGTCTGCGTTCGATTCCCAGCGAGGGTAAAAACACTGGGCGTGTTTCTTTACACTAGTTGTTTATGTTCACCCATCAGTAAAATCGGTACATAGGAGTTAGTCGACTGGTGTGGGTCGCATCCTGGGGCAAGGACCTAATTTGCGGGAAATGCTCTGCATAACAAGCAGCTTTCTATATAGTAGTATGTCATTGATATCAACTATGGTCTGTAGACCTTGTACATGTACTTGTAGTAAATAAAGATATTATTATTATTTTAGGTCACTCCTCTCCCAATCTGCCATGAGCCAGCCAGGCTGAGGGCAGAGTCAGTCAAGAATGACAGACAGACTTGACACTGCTTGACTGCAGATCATTTGACAGTACCGGACACAAGACTGGAATACATCATCAGGCAGCAAGCAGTAACATGGACTAACAAGGCAGGTTAAAGGACTAAGTAACTACACAAGAGTATTACAAACACGGGTGGAAGTCTAATGACCTGTAGCACCTGGTCGTAACTGAGTCAGCAAACAAAGCACTCGGCAGGACACAGCAAATGCAAGGTAAACAAGCGAGGATAAATATATTTATCCATGTGTTACTTCAACAATATATACAGTGTACAATATTAATGATGAGAGAAGAACTCAAATTGATGTCGTACCAGTCAGAGGCACTCAAAGCAGTAGTAGTCACGACCATTGTCTGTGGAAGTCTGCCACTCAGCCAGGTATGCTAAAGTAACATTATCTTGGCTGAAGTAGCCGGCTTCCACGTGACTGGCGCAGCAGGGGGCCCCAGAACTGCTACACTCTGAAGTGCCAGTGGGGCCCCAGAACTGCTACACTCTGAAGTGCCAGTGGGGCCCCAGAACTGCTACACTCTGAAGTGCCAGTGGGGCCCCAGAACTGCTACACTCTGAAGTGCCAGTGGGGCCCCAGAACTGCTACACTCTGAAGTGCCAGTGGGGTCCCAGAACTTCTACACTATGAAGTGCCAGTGGGGCCCCAGAACTGCTATACTCTGAAGTGCCAGTGAGGCCCCAGAACTGCTACACTCTGAAGTGCCAGTGAGGCCCCAGAACTGCTACACTCTGAAGTGCCAGTGAGGCCCCAGAACTGCTACACTCTGAAGTGCCAGTGGGGACCCAGAACTGCAACACTCTGAAGTGCCAGTGAGGCCCCAGAACTGCTACACTCTGAAGTGCCATTGAGGCCCCAGAACTGCTACACTCTGAAGTGCCAGTGGGGTCTCAGAACTTCTACACTCTGAAGTGCCAGTGAGGCCCCAGAACTGCTACTCTGAAGTGCCAGTGAGGCCCCAGAACTGCTACTCTGAAGTGCCAGTGAGGCCCCAGAACTGCTACTCTGAAGTGCCAGTGAGGCCCCAGAACTGCTACTCTGAAGTGCCACTTCACTGGTGGAGACATACGAATGGTTGTGTGACGAACTTGGAATAAAATGTAACTTACTCAACAGATTATTTTTCTTTCACTCCTCTTATCACCTTCCCTCCACCTCCTTTATCTTTCTACCTCCATTACCATTCTACCTCCATTATCTTTATATCTCCTCTCTTTTTCTACCACCACTCTCTACCTCCTCTCTCTCTCTCTCTCTCTCTCTCTCTCTCTCTCTCTCTCTTCTCTCTCTCTCTCTCTCTCTCTCTCTCTCTCTCTCTCTCTCTCTCTCTCTCTCTCTCTCACTCTCTGGACCAAATAAATCTATCTCTTCAGACTAACCTCATATCACTCGTGAGTCGTGTAGATTACAACGTTACTTACAATGGATTTATTTTAGTTATGAAGAAGCGCTAAACCCTCATGTGTCACAGCATCTGGGTGAGGATATAGAGTCAGGTTATAATAGGCGAGACTCACCGACCTCTCAGGTGAACCTTAACTAATATTTACAATTGACTATGGTACACCATTATAATTAGAACACTGCACCTACCCAACTAATTAATGAGATAATTATGTGTTTACGACTGTGGTTGTGTCAGATGTGTTGCAGTCAGCTGTGTTGGTGTCATATATGTTGCAGTCAGCTGTGTTGGTGTCAGATGTGTTGCAGTCAGCTGTGTTGGTGTCAGATATGTTGCAGTCAGCTGTGTTGGTGTTAGATGTGTTGCAGTCAGCTGTGTTAGTGTCAGCTGTGTTGCAGTCAGCTGTGTTGGTGTCAGATATGTTGCAGTCAGCTGTGTTGGTGTCAGATGTGTTGCAGTCAGCTGTGTTGGTGTCAGATATGTTGCAGTCAGCTGTGTTGGTGTCAGATGTGTTGCAGTCAGCTGTGTTAGTGTCAGCTGTGTTGCAGTCAGCTGTGTTGGTGTCAGATATGTTGCAGTCAGCTGTGTTGGTGTCAGATGTGTTGCAGTCAGCTGTGTTGGTGTCAGATGTGTTGAAGTCAGCTGTGTTGGTGTCAGATATGTTGCAGTCAGCTGTGTTGGTGTCAGATATGTTGCAGTCAGCTGTGTTGGTGTCAGATGTGTTGCAGTCAGCTGTGTTGGTGTCAGATGTGTTGCAGTCAGCTGTGTTGGTGTCAGATGTGTTGCAGTCAGCTGTGTTGGTGTCAGATGTGTTGCAGTCAGCTGTGTTGGTGTCAGATGTGTTGCAGTCAGCTGTGTTGGTGTCAGATGTGTTGCAGTCAGCTGTGTTGGTGTTAGATGTGTTCCAGTCAGCTGTGTTGGTGTCAGATGTTTTGCAGTCAGCTGTGTTGGTGTCAGATGTGTTCCAGTCAGCTGTTTTGGTGTCAGATGTGTTGCAGTCAGTTGTGTTGGTGTGAGATGTGTTGCAGTACGCTGTGTTGGTGTCAGCTGTGTTGCAGTCAGTTGTGATGATGTCAGATTTTTGCAGTCAGCTGTGTTGGTGTCAGGTGTGTTGCAGTCAGTTGTGATGACGTCAGATGTTTTGCAGTCAGCTGTGTTGGTGTCAGATGTGTTGCCTCAGTGGTCAACACTGCCTCGGTGGTCTACACTGCCTCGGTGGTCTACACTGCCTCGGTGGTCAACACTGCCTCGGTGGTCAACACTGCCTCGTTGGTCAACACTGCCTCGGTGGTCTTAATAAGGTTCTTCTTGAAGACATCTACTGGATTGTTGGTGACTTACAAAAGTAGACTAGTCACTAAGACTGTCGAGTCTTCGTTAGACATGTGTCTACCCCTTACTATTATCTGCCTCACTTTCTGAATTATTTGACAAGATTTGATACTGGTGTACTGGTGCCCCCAGTGTGTTATACACTGTGGGAACACCCACAGTGTACTGGTACCCCCAGAGTGATACACTGTGGGAACACCCACAGTGTACTGGTGCCCCAGTGTGATACACTGTGGGAACACTCACAGTGTACTGGTGCCCCCAGAGTGATACACTATGGGAACACCCACAGTGTACTGGTGCCCCAGTGTGATACACTGTGGGAACACCCACAGTGTACTGGTGCCCCAGTGTACTGGTGCCCCAGTGTGATACAATGTGAGAACACCCACAGTGTACTGGTGCCCCAAGTGTGATACAATGTGGGAACACCCACAGTGTACTGGTGTCCCCAATGTGATACACTGTGCGAACACCCACAGTGTACTGGTGCCCCAGTGTGATACACTGTGGGAACACCAACAGTGTGATACACTGTGGGAACATCCACAGTGTGATACACTGTGGAAACACCCACAGTGTTCTATAACAGGTGGTGGTATATTGTGGGAACACCCACAGTGTTCTACACCAGTAGGTGGTATATGGTGGGAACACCCACAGTGTTCTACACCAGGTGGTGGTATATGGTGGGAACACCCACAGTGTTCTACACCAGGTGGTGGTATATGGTGGGAACACTCACAGTGTTCTACACCAGGTGGTAGTATATGGTGGAAACACCCACAGTGTTCTACACCAGGGGGTGGTATATTGTGGGAACACCCACAGTGTTCTACACCAGGTGGTAGTATATGGTGCGAACACCCACAGTGTTCTACACAAGGTGGTGGTATATGGTGGGAACACCCACAGTGTTCTACACCAGGTGGTGGTATGTGGTGGGAACACCCCTAGTTTTCTACACGAGGTGGCGGTATATGGTGGGAACACCCACTGTGTTCGACACCAGATGGTGGTAAATGATGGGAACACCCACAGTGTTCTACACCAGGGGGTTGTATATGGTGGGAACACCCACAGTGTTCTACACCAGGGGGTGGTATATGGTGGGAACACACACAGTGTTCTACACCAGGTGGTTGTATATGGTGGGAACACCCACAATGTTCTACATCAAGTAGTGGTATATAGTGGGAACACTCAAAGTGTTTTACACCAGGGGTGGTATATGGTGGGAACACCCACAGTGTTCTACACCAGGTGGTGGTATATGGTGGAAACACCCACAGTATTCTACATCAGGGGGTTGTATATGGTGGGAACACCCATAGTGTTCTACAGCAGGTGGTGGTATATGGTGCGAACACCCACAGTGTTCTACACCAGGGGGTGGTATATAGTGGGAACCCCCACAGTGTTCTACACAAGGTGTGGTATATGGTGGGAACACCCACAGTGTTCTACACAAGGTGGTGATATATAGTGGGAACACCCACAGTGTTCTACACCAGGAGGTGGTATATGGTGGAAACACCCACAGTGTTCTACACCAGGCGGTGGTATATGGTGGGAACACTTGCAGTGTTCTACACCAGGGGGTGGTATATGGTGGTAACACCTACAGTGTTATACACCAGGTGGTGGTTGTGGTATATGGTGGGAACACCCACAGTGTTCTACACCAGGGGGTGGTATATGGTGGGAACACCCACAGTGTTCTACACCAAGTGGTGGTATATGGTGGGAAGACCCAGAGTGTTCTACACCAGGTGGTGGTATATTGTGGGAACACCCACAGTGTTCTATATCGTAGGGTGGTATATGGTAGGAACACCTACAGTGTTCTACACCAGGGGGTGGTATATGGTGGGAACACCCACTGTGCTCTACACCAGGTGGTGGTATATTGTGGGAACACTCACAGTGTTCTACATCAGGTGGTGGTATATTGTGGGAGAACCTACAGTGTTCTACACCAGGGGGTGGTATATGGTGCGAACACCTACAGTGTTCTACACCAGGTGGTGATATATGGTGGAAACACCCACAGTGTTGTACACAAGGTGGTGGTATATGGTGGGAACACCCACAGTGTTGTACACCAGGGGGTGGTATATGGTGGGAACACCCACAGTGTTCTACACCAGGTGGTGGTATATGGTGGAAACACCCACAGTGGTCAACACCAGGGGGTGGTATATGGTGGGAACACCCACAGTGTTCTACACCAGGTGGTGGTATATGGTGCGAACACCTACAGTGTTCTACACAAGGGGGTGGTATATGGTGCGAACACCCACAGTGTTCTACACAATGTGGTGGTATATGGTGGGAACACCCACAGTGTTCTACACCAGGGGGTGGTATATCGTGGGAACACCCACTGTGCTCTACACCAGGTGGTGGTATATTGTGGGAACACTCACAGTGTTCTACATCAGGTGGTGGTATATTGTGGGAGCACCTACAGTGTTCTACACCAGGGGGTGGTATAAGGTGGGAACACCCACAGTGTTCTACACCAGGGGGTGGTATATGGTGGAAACACCCACAGTATTCTACATCAGGGGGTTGTATATGGTGGGAACACCCATAGTGTTCTACACCAGG